>CM033352.1:15093779-15403824 GCA_019395295.1 Osmanthus fragrans
GAGTGGTAACATTATTTCTTTCTTACTTTATAAGTATTTTCAGTAATTGCTGGAAAAGCGTCATCTTAGGTATCAAAGTACAGAAACATAAATAGCATATTTGGTAGGGAGGAGTCAACCGCTTTCTTCTTGAGTATTTTCTCAGTATTAACAAATTTTTCTACACTAAAATGCCATAAGCACCTTCCTGCTTTTATATGAAAATTGTCATGCATTTGACATTGATTATGAGATGACAAGGAGCCTACACTTGTACTGTTAAATATTTCAGATGAGAATCCTGAAAACTTCAGTCTTATATAATCTTGCATTTTTTGTAGAACCCCGCTACAGTTACTGCACTGTGCACAGTACCCTCACAATAGGGGGTGGGGCCCGCGATTAAAATAATCACGGGACCCACCCCCTATTAGAGGGGACTGTGCACCGTGCGGTACAAATATCAAAACCCTTTTTTGTATCACAAGTCATCACCTATGCAAAGTAGACAGACCGGATGAAATCATGGGATGCTAAACAAGAAAGACCTAACAAAGTGGACATAGAGCCTAAGCGTGTGAAACCAGTGCAAGCAATTAGGGTCTGCATTTAAAACGACGACAAAAAAATCAATTTTGTTCCCAATAAATGATTTGATTACATGGATCCTTTTTTTATCACTCCGGTTAGTTCATTGTTAGATCTATTGGAACGTCTAAATCAGTCGGATCTGTCACAACAACAAACTTTGTTAGTTCTGGGGTCTACCTTCTCTAGTGGTATGCGCTCTAGGAAGGATTGGAGGAAATAGAACTGAAGAGTTCAGAATTGCATAAATGACCCGTGAATACTTTATCTAGGGGTAACTCCTAATCTATTTTCTCGTATTGCCATGAAACTCATTTTGTATTCATTGTTGGCCATCATGGAGGTTTCAAATTCTTTTTATCGATAATCATTTGTATTTGACAGTAAAAAGTAAAATGCATTCATTTGTTGTTTCTTTGTTAACTATCCTTCATCTTTGGACTACGTAATTTACTTGATTTTTATTTTTGTAGTCATTCTGGGCTCTGTGATTGGAATCATGACAAATGGTGCAATCTTAAGTCAAATAATCTTATACCGAAAGCCACCTGGAAAGAAAGAAAAGAAAGCAGATTGAAGAACTGAGATTGAGTCCTTGGAAATCTTGATAAATTTCGAAGTCAAGTTCGTTTGCAGGGTGTTTACCGGAGCGAGGAGGCAAATAACATCTTAATCCAGATCAAGATTGTAGCCACATGATTTGGCATATCCTGTACTGGATAAAATCGTTGTTTCTTTCCCAGTCGAAAGTCAGTTCTTTATCCACAGGTTTTAGATACTTTTTACTTAAGCAGACATTATTAGTTTATTGTTGGAGAGATTCTTTACACCAAAGATGCTGATTTCTAGATGCAAGAAATATGTTTCTCATGCAGTATAATGGTTTTCTATTATGTTGTGGTATGAAGAATAAAAAGTGAGGGAATTATGTATGATTCATAAAACTGTGTGGATATTAAAATAAAAAGTTGTTACAAATTCTATAATCCTTGTCAACTGGGCATGATGCTTCCTCCTTAGAAATCAGTTTTCACAGGATGCCGTGATGTCACAACACAGATTCTACGTGTGACTGGCTTTTTGAGCAGGAAAAGAAAGAGGATCAGTCTTTCTACGTCAGCGTTTTACAACATTGAAACACAGGTTCTTTCACCTAGTTTTGTCCAAGAGTTAGGCTATATTTCAGGCTGTCACTACTAGGTTTTAATGGCCATTTGCACCATCGAAAACACAGGTTCTTTGACCTAGTTTTGTCCAAGAGTCCTTGAGCCATTGTTAAGAGAACCGTCTTTACAAGGTTTCAAGAGTGGCTGCTGCTGATCCTCATGCTTCCAGTCACTTTTTAAAACCTCTAGGGAGGATTTGTAGCGAAGTTGAGTGGCATTTTTCTCATTGAAAAAATGCTCTAACAGTAGGTTGTTAGCTACTGTTAACTGGGCCTGATTTTTCGATCTTCCTAGGTCTGAGCTGTAACATTAGAGCTTAAAAAAAAAATGCTCGAAAAGATAGCTAGCCTTTATCAAGAGGGTTGCTGAAATGTGGCAACCCTCTTCAAGAATGCTCGAGAAGTGATAAAAATACCAAGACAAAAGGGGGTGATTTTGAAATCAGTTTTTTTTTTTTTTTTTTACAGAGCATAGTAGTGTTTGAAAAAATATTTTTGTTGGCCCTAAAGATCATGGAAGCTCTGATACCATGTTAAAATCTAGAAAGAGTCAAAGCTCTTACAATTGTGCGGAATTTAATTTTAGTGGTGTGACGAAATGAGTGGTTTATCCTTCTACAGGATGACCATCTTCCGTGGTGAAGAACTAGTCAGATTGAAGGGGAGATGGAGATGCTTTAAGCAGAACAAAATAGAGTTAAACAACTCAACAAATGTGTGGTTTCGTGTGGGGGAGAAATGCAGTGAACAACATAAATAAAACTTGAACAAAAAAACATACAAACATAGACATATACACACAAACTCAATCTGCTGATGATAAACCAGCAGAGGAGACGAGAGAGAGAGAGAGAGAGAGAGAGAGAGAGAGAGAGAGAGAGAGAGAGAGAAAGATGAAGACTACATTTTTAAAGACTTTCAAATTGTATATTTTTTTTCATTGTATGTCTCGAGATTACAAGGCTCTATTAATAGAGCAAATCTGGTAGTCAATCTATCAACTAATCAAATGCCACTCCCCTTGATTTAAGGCTAGTACAATGCGTAAATATAATAACATTTTCATCACATGTCTAGTTGGACTCTAACAAAAACGAGAATAAACTAGAAACCACAAATACAACAAATAAATTGATTGACAACTAAGTGTCAATACTCAACAAACTCCTATTTGACACTTACATTGGAAACAAAAAAATTTGTGTCAGAGTTTTGATCATTCTTCATTAAGTTCTCTTCATTTTTCTAAATTTTTTCTAGCCATTTGCTGCTGCTGAAGAGTGCCATTGAAATACCGGGTTTTTTTTCAATTTTTCAATGCATACCGGATTCTGATTTTGCAAGCATACTGGATTTGAAATTTTTTTGCATAGCATACCGATTTTTTTCTTTGCATACCGAATATTGATTTAACCGGCATACCATATTTTGGCTTTTAAATTCCGGATTTCAGCTAATCTAAGCACTTACCGGATTTCAATTTATTCACATACCGGATTTTTTTGATTTGCATACCGGATATAGCTTTGTTTTGGCACTTATCGATTTTTGAGCCTTTCCATACCGGATTTGAACTTCAAACAATAGCTCATCGTATATCAACATTTCAATACTGGTTCTTTACAACTATTTAAACTCCAGATTTCAGCCTCTTTTCATCAGCTTTTTTCCCTTTTTTTTTCTTTCAACCTCCCTTCGTCTGGTTTTCTTCCAATTTTAAACAAAACTTTGAAGATCCTTTGCAAGATCAACAATGGATCAAATGGTCCTTGTTTTTGAAAAAATGATCAGCCATTTAGCACAATGAAGGCTGCTGTAACGCCTCAGATTTTCCAGCGTTTTACAACATTGAAACACAGGTTCTTTCACCTAGTTTTGTCCAAGAGTTGGGCTATATTTCAGGCTGTCACTACTAGGTTTTAATGGCCATTTGCACCATTGAAAACACAGGTTCTTAGACCTGATTTTTTCCAAGAGTCCTTGAGCCATTGTTAAGAGAACCGTCTTTACAAGATTTCAAGAGTGGCTGCTGCTGATCCTCATGCTTCCAGTCAATTTTTAAAACCTCTAGGGAGGACTTGTATCGAAGTTGAGCGTCATTTTTCTCACTAAAAAATGCTCAAACAATAGGTTGTTAGCTACTGTTAACTGGGCCTGATTCTTCGATCTTCCCATGTCTGAGCTGTGACAATAGAGCTTCAAAAAAAAAAAAAAATGCTCGAAAAGATAGCTAGCCTTTATCAAGAGGGCTGCTGAAATGTGGCAACTCTCTTCAAGAATGCTCGAGAAGTGATAAAAATATCAAAACAAAAGGGGGGGATTTTGAAATCAGTTTTTTTTTTTTACAGAGCATAGTAGTGTTTGAAAAAAATATTTTTGTTGGCCCTAAAGATCATGGACGCTTTGATACCATGTTAAAATCTAGAAAGAGTCGAAGCTCTTACAATTGTGCGGAATTTAATTTTAGTGGTGTGAAGAAATGAGTGGTTTATCCTTCTACAGGATGACCATCTTCCGTGGTGAAGAACTCGTCAGATTGAAGAGGAGATGGAGATGCTTTTAGCACAACAAAATAGAGTTAAACAACTCAACAAATGTGTGGTTTCGTGTGGGAGAGAAATGCAGTGAACAACATAATTAAAACTTGAACAAAAAACATACAAACATCGACATATACACAAACTTACTCTGCTGGTGATAAACCAGCAGAGGAGACGAGAGAGAGAGAGAGAGATGAAGACTACATTGTTAAAGACTTTCAAATTGTATATTTTTTCATTGTGTGTCTCGAGATTACAAGGCTCTATTAATAGAGCAAATCTAGTAGTCAATCTATCAACTAATCAAATGCCACTCCCCTTGATTTAAGGCTAGTACAATGCCTAAATATAATAACATTTTCATCACATGTCTAGTTGGACTCTGACAAAAACGAGAAAAAACTAGAAACCACAAATACAACAAATAAATTGATTGACAACTAAGTGTCAATACTCAACAAACTCCCATTTGACACTTAGATTGGAAACAAAAAATTTGTGTCATAGTTTTGATCATTCTTCATTAAGTTTTCTTCGTTTTTCTAAATTTTTTCTAGCCATTTCCTGCTGCTGAAGAGTGCCATAGAAATATCGGGTTTTTTCAATTTTTCAATGCATACCGGATTTTAAGTTATGCATACCGGATTCTGATTTTGCAAGCATACTAGATCTGAAAAATTTTTGCATAGCATAACGATTTTCTTCATTGCATATCGAATATTGATTTGGCTAGCATACCATATTTTGACTTTTAAATACCGGATTTCAGCTAATCTAGGCACTTACCGGATTTCAATTTATTCACATACCGGATTTTTCGATTTGCATACCGGATATAGCTTTGTTTTGGCACTTATCGGATTTTGAGCTTTTCCATACCGGATTTGAGCTTCAAACAATAGCTCATCGTATATCAACTTTTCAATACCGATTTTTTACAGCTATTTAAACTCTAGATTTTAGCCTCTTTTCATCAGCTTTTTTCCTTTTCTTTTTCAACCTCCCTTCGTCTGGTTTTCTTCCAGTTTTAAACAAAACTTGGAAGATCCTTTGCAAGATCAACAATAGATCAAATGGTCCTTGTTTTTGAAAAAATGATTAGCCATTTAGCACAATGAAGGCTGCTGTTACGCCTCAGATTTTCCAGCGTTTCGAAACATTGAAACACAGGTTCTTTCACCTGGTTTTGTCCAGGAGTTACGCTATATTTCGAGCTGTCACTATGAAGTTTCAATGGCCATTTACACCACCGCAAACACAGGTTCTTTGACCTGGTTTTGTCCAAGAGTCCTTGAGCCATTGTTAAGAGGACTGTCTTTACAAGGTTTCAAGAGTGGCTGCTGCTGATCCTCATGCTTCCAGTCACTTTTTAAAACCTCTAGGGAGGACTTTTAGCGAAGTTGAGTGGCATTTTTCTTGCTGAAAAAATGCTCAAAAAATAGGTTGACAGCTATCGTTAACTGGGCCTGATTCTTCGATCTTCCCAGGTCTGAGCTGTAACAATAGAGCTTCAAAAAAAATGCTCGAAAAGATAGCTTGCCTTTATCAAGAGGGCTGCTGAAATGTGGCAACTCTCTTCAAGAATGCTCGAGAAGTGATAAAAATACCAAGACAAAAGGGGGTGATTTTGAAATCAGTTTTTTTTTTCGACAGAGCATAGTAGTGTTTGAAAAAATATTTTTGTTAGCCCTAAAGATCATGGAAGCTCTGATACCATGTTAAAATCTAGAAATAGTCAAAGCTCTTACAGTTTTGCGGAATTTAATTTCAATGGTGTGAAGAAATGAGTGGTTCATCCTTCTACAGGATGACTATCTTCCGTTGTAAAGAACTAGTCAAATCGAAGGGGTGATGGAGATTCTTTAAGCACAAAAAAATAGAGTTAAACAACTCAACAAATGTGTGGTTTCGTGTGGGGGAGAAATGCTGTGAACAACATAAATAAAACTTGAACAAAAAACATACAAACATAGACATATATACAAACTCACTCTATTGGTGATAAACCAGCAGAGGAGACGAGAGAGAGAGAGAGAGAGAGAGAGAGAGAGAGAGAGAGAGAGAGAGAGAGAGAGAGAGAGAGATGAAGACTTCATTGTTAAAGACTTTCAAATTGTATATTTTTTCATTGTGTTTCTCGAGATTACAAGGCTCTATTTATAGAGCAAATCTAGTAGTCAATCTCTCAACTAATCAAATGCCACTTCCCTTGATTTAAGGCTAGTACGATGCCTAAATATAATAACATTTTCATCACATGTCTAGTTGGACTCTAACCAAAACAAGAACAAACTAGAAAGCACAAATATAGCAAATAAATTGATTGACAACTAACTGTCAATACTCAACAAACTCCCATTTGACACTTAGATTGGAAACAAAAAGATTTGTGTCAAAGTTTTGATCATTCTTCATTAAGTTTTCTTCATTTTTCTAAATTTTTTTCTAGCCATTTGCTGCTGCTGAAGAGTGCCATTGAAATACCGGGTTTTTTCAATTTTTCAATGCATACCGGATTCTGATTTTGCAAGCATACTGGATTTGAAACATTTTTGCATAGCATACTGATTTTCTTCGTTGCATACCGAATATTGATTTAACCAGAATACCATATTTCGGCTTTTAAATACCGGATTTCAGCTTATCTACGCACTTACCGGATTTCAATTTATTCACATACCGGATTTTTTTATTTGCATACCGAATATAGCTTTGTTTTGGCAATTATCGGATTTTGAGATTTTCCATACCGGATTTGAGCTTCAAACAATAGCTCATCGTATATCAACATTTCAATACCGATTTTTTACAGCTATTTAAACTCCAGATTTTAGCCTCTTTTCATCAACTTTTTTCCCTTTTTTTTTCAACCTCCCTTCGTCTGGTTTTCTTCTAGTTTTAAACAAAACTTGGAAGATCCTTTGCAAGATCAACAATGGATCAAATGGTCCTTGTTTTTGAAAAAATGATCAGCCATTTAGCACAATGAAGGCTGTTGTTACGCCTCAGATGTTCCAGCGTTTTACAACATTGAAACACAGGTTCTTTCACCTAGTTTTGTCCAAGAGTTAGGCTGTCACTACTAGGTTTTAATGACCATTTGCACCACCGAAAACACAGGTTCTTTGACCTGGTTTTGTCTAAGAGTCCTTGAGCCATTGTTAAGAGGACCGTCTTTACAAGGTTTCAAGAGTTGCTGCTGCTGATCCTCATACTTCCAGATACTTTTTAAAACCTCTAGGGAGGACTTGTAGCGAAGTTGAGTGGCATTTTTCTCACTGAAAAAAAATGCTCAAAAAATAGGTTGTTAGCTACTGTTAACTGGGCCTGATTCTTCGATCTTCCCAGGTCTAAGCTGTAACAATAGAGCTTCAAAAAAAAAAAAAAAAAAATGCTCGAAAAGGTAGCTAGCCTTTATCAAGAGGGCTGCTGAAATGTGGCAACTCTCTTCAAGAAAGCTCGAGAAGTGATAAAAATACCAAGACAAAAGGGGGTGATTTTGAAATCAGTTTTTTTTTTTGACAGAGCATAGTAGTGTTTGAAAAAATATTTTTGTTAGCCCTAAAGATCATGGAAGCTCTGATACCATATTAAAATCTGGAAATAGTCGAAGCTCTTACAGTTGTGCGGAATTTAATTTCAATGGTGTGAAGAAATGAGTGGTTCATCCTTCTACAGGATGACCATCTTCCGTGGTGAAGAACTAGTCAGATCGAAGGGGTGATGGAGATGCTTTAAGCACAAATAAATAGAGTTAAACAAATCAACCATTGTGTGGTTTCGTGTGGGGGAGAAATGCAGTGAACAACATAAATAAACCTTGAACAAAAAACATACAAACATAGACATATATACAAACTCACTCTACTAGTGATAAACCAGCAGAGGAGACGAGAGAGAGAGAGAGAGAGAGAGAGAGAGAGAGAGAGAGATGAAGACTACTTTGTTAAAGACTTTCAAATTGTATATTTTTCATTGTGTGTCTCGAGATTACAAGGCTCTATTTATAGAGCAAATTTGGTAGTCAATCTATCAACTAATCAAATGCCATTTCCTTTGATTTAAGGCTAGTACAATGCCTAAATATAATAACATTTTCATCACATGTGTAGTTGGACTCTAACCAAAACTAGAACAAACTAGAAACCACAAATTCAACAAATAAATTGGTTGACAACTAAGTGTCAATACCCAATAGAAGAAATGAAATATATCTTTGAGTTTCCTCCGTTTCCAGCAACTAACCAGTGCCCAGTGGCTTTTCATGCAGCAAGTGCATGCAGCTATATTTATATGCAGAATATGTACGCGTGAAGAATTTTAGTTCAAAGTTTAATTGTGTCTAAAGGATTTAAAGTCAGGAAAATTATAGACCATACATGTGCCATACAATACGAGATTTCTTAATATGGCACGTTCATGGTTCAATCAGCTCCAATCAATGTTTTAGGAGCTAATTTGGCATTTATAATTAGTAAGAGCATATTACTTTCTAGATAAATGTTTATCTCAAATATTTTATATGAGTTATATTTTGGACTCGTTGATATCTTAATAAAACAAGAATAAATAAGCGAAACCCTATGGATTGAGGTGGAGGCCTAATAACTCTTCTTAGAATTTGACGGTATTTCAAATAAGAAAATTAAAAATAAATACAAACTGCTTATTTTGCACTAAACATAAAGATTATACTGACAATGAACAATTTCCTTATTTTTACATTTTGAGAGTAAATTTATTTTTACCAAAATTTCGTTTGTAAGCCAAAAAAAGGCCTTCTGAGTTCAAACCTGTGTTTGAATCACATGACAAGGAAAATTCCGCCTTATCAACGTGATTGAGCTAGTTTTAGTATACTTTATTGAAAGTTCGAATTCTTCAAACTTTGAGAAATGTAAATAATATGATGTTTTACCTCTATCAAAAAAACAAGGGGCAAGTATGTAATATGTACTAGTTATCAACTAAAATCACTTTTATAGCTATTTTGGCAGATGTCAATTCAGTAATTCATAGCAAGTTTGGAAAAATGACGGCCAAACAATCACTTACCACTCAGCTGCATTTGTGGCAGAAGCTAATAGCTTTTCTTCCCTACCCTCCTGAGGCGCGGTTAACACGTTTTTATTATGTATACATGAGGACGACTTTCCGAAGATAATTGTGGACAGAAGTTTTGAAGCTTTAAGGATGACACTACCTACATGAAAGTGACTGAGAACCCATAAAATATCTTGTATAGTGTATGTCGATGAGGAGCATGACTACTCCAAGAAATATTGGCTAGATTCTTTTCCCATATACTTGCCATTTTGTTTTTCATAGCCGGATGTTACACTGCACATTCCCTTCTACTCTTTTGTATTGTCCTTTTCGTATATAAAAAATCTGCTTATAGTGGGTGGTTTGATAAAAAAGATAAAAAAAGACACATTTACACCCACGTATTTGTGTTATCAATATTCGAATTTTATTGATCACAGAACCTTTTTTTGGTTTTATCGAATGTGAATGCTTTTACTGGATTCAATATTCCCCCTATTTCCATCTATTTCAATTATCAATTAATAATCTAATTAATTTAATGTGCTTTTGACAACCGATAAAAGCTAATATGTTAAATGCTCTTTTTCAAGATATACCAACATATGATTAACAAGATCTGATCCTATTCATACTCCAAATTCATATGAAAATCATGGATTTAGTTTTTGCTATCTACATTATTGCACATGTCATAGATATTATTCCAAATACCTATTATCCATGTGTTGATTTTAACGTGTTCTAAACTTATTGTGAGTATTCCTATGGTACAACAAGTAACTACTACTCAATTGATGGCCAAATAATTAAATAATGCAGCGTGAATGCAAAATCAATCAAGAAATAACTAGAAATATCAAAATTAAAGTCTTAAATTGAAATAAACAAAAATATGGTACCTTAATCATCATTTGGAAAATGAATATCTATTATAATAAGCTATGAATTGACCGCTAACTAATCTGGGAAATAAATGTTAATGACTAAAAATTCAGATCTTAAGGGCCGAAGATGAGCTAAAACTCAGATCTTAAGGGCTAGAAAACATTGCAAAGACATGGTAATGATTTTAGGATTATTCTTGATATACATTGGGGGTGCCATAAGGGTGTCCACGACGCCCCCCTATTGGAGGAGCACCTGCGGCGGGGGGTCCACAGCAGGCGTGTTGAATGTTGACGTTTTTACTGTTAACATATTGTATCTTTTTGTAATTATCATTTCCTGTTTTACTGGAACAAGTTGGCAGTGTATTTTGAAGTATAGACTATATGTGGTATTGTGTAAAAGCTATCATTGTGTAATATCTTGTAATAGGTGAAGTATGGGTGATATTTTGTATTTTAAAATTACTTTGTAATGCCTATTAATATCTACGAAGAAGGCTGGAAGATGTCTCTTCTTTTTTCCAGTTTCTTTTCTCGTCTTTCTACTCTTACCGGAATGCTCAACAAATACCGATAAGTTTTGTTCTAAACCGGTCAGTTAAGAAGCTCTAAACTACATACGGTAAGCTAAGCTAATTTTTCGTAAGTGCACTAAGCCTATATCCAATAAGCCAATCAATACCGGTAAGTTGGAGAAATGGTATCCGATAAGCCAAAATCGAATCTGGTAAACTCATTCCGGTATTCTCTTTGAGCTAATAATCTTTCATGGTATTAGAGCATCTTAGTTCTTAGAAAGGGATCGCAAGGAGAAGAACTGAAGAAAACACAAAGGGGAAACACCAACGAGCAAGAGTGAGTTGAAAAGATGGCATCAACAGGCTTCTCAACACCTCTACCCACAGCCTTCAATGGTGAAATTTACAACTTCTGGGCTGCAAAGATGAAGGTCTATCTCAAGACCTATGATCTTTGGGAGATAACGGAGACAGGTATTGAACCTCCACCGTTAAGAGCAAACCCTACAGTTGCACAAATCAAACAACATAGTTAAGATATTGCTAAGAAGTTCAAGGCTCTCTCTTGCATACAGTCTACTATCTCAGATGCTATTTTCACAAGGATAATGACTTGTGAAATGGTAAAAGAAGTCTGGGATAAACTCAAGGAGAAATTCCAAGGAAATGAGAGAACAAGACAGATGCAAGTGCTAAATCTGAGAAGGGAGTTTGAGAACTTGAAAATGAAGGAAACTGGGGTGGTAAAAGACTTTGCAGACAAATTGATGAAGGTTGTAAATCAGATTAGGCTATTGGGAGATGATCTGCCAAACAAAAGAGTAGTGGAGAAGGTTCTGATCAGCCTACCAGAGAAGTTTGAAGCCAAATATCATCTCTTGAAGATTCAAGAGATCTGTCAACAATCACCTTGGCTGAACTGGTTAATCCTCTACAAGCAACCGAGCAAAGAAGGTTGATGAGAAATAAGAACAAACAGAAGGAGTCCTGTTTGTTAAAGGAAAGTACAAAGCTCAAACAAACTTTGGTGCTAAGAAATCATTTGCAAAAAAGAAAGAGGCTGAAGACAGCAGTAGATCAGGTAACAAAGAGGATAGGTTTGCATCTTGTCCTCACTATAAAAGGAAGGGCCATTTACCTAAATGGTGTTGGTACAGACTTGATGTTCAGTGTAGAGGTTGCAAACAATTTGGCCATATGAAGAAAGTTTGCAAAACCAAAAGGGGAAAACAGACATAGCAACAGACAAAAATGGCAGAAAATTAGGAGGAAATGCTTAAGGAACATTTGTTCTCTACTATCAAGGCTTGTAGCAATGTTGAAAATTGGTTATTGGATATTGGTTGCACTCACCACATGACGGCAGACTCCAGCATCTTTGTTGATTTGAACGAAGCCTACAGATCCAGAGTTAAAGTGGAAAATGAAGAATTTGTTGATTTGAAAGGGATTGAAGTCATTGTTGTTCAGACTTCAACATGTATCAAACACATATCTGATGTTCTATATGTGCCTGATATTGATCAAAATTTAGTTAGTGTAGGGCAATTGCTTGAGAAAAATCATATCTTGATGTTTAAAAATAAAGCCTGCACTATACTAGATAGAAATGGACATGAGTTAATGGCAGTTCAAATGAAGAATAGAAGATTTCCTATAGATTGGAAAAATATCACTACACATGCATGCTTAAGTGAAGAAAATGAGTCTTTTTTATGGCATAGACGATTTGGTCATGTTAGCCTTACTTCACTTAGGCAAATGTGTGACTTAAATCTAGTTGAAAACTTGCCCAAAATCAGTGATGATGCCTGTGTTTGTGATGTTTGTCAACTTGAAAAAGCAAACAAGGTTACCATTTCCTAAAAATCAGTCAAAGAGGGCCACAACTAAGCTAGAATTGGTGCATTCAGATATTTGTGGACCAATGAGAACTACTACCTTGAATGGCAGCAGGTACATCATCTTCATTGATGATTTCTCTAGAATGTGTTGGGTTTATTTCTAAAAGCTAAGTCTGAGGCTGCAGTTAAGTTCCAAACATTCAAAAACATGGTAGAAAATGAAAGTGGTTGCAAAATCAAGGCAATAAGGACTGATAAAGGATCTGAGTACAGTTGCAGACAATTTGATGATTTCTGTAATGCTAAAGGTGTTAATAATCAATTAACCATTCCTTATACCCCTCAACAGAATGGAGTGAATAAAAGGAAAAAAGAACGGTGATGGAGATGGCCAGGTGCTTATTGATTGAGAAGAAAGTACCTAAGAAATTTTGGGCTGAAGCAGTCAACATTGCTGTCTATTTACTCAATCGATTGCCAACAAGGTCTTTGGAGAAAAAGACACCATATGAGGCTTGGTATGAAACTAAACCTAAAGTCTCACACTTAAAGGTGTTTAGGAGTGTGTGCTACACTCATATTCCTGATGCAAAGAGGGATAACTCAGTGACAAAGTTGAAGTTGGAATACTTGTTGGTTATTGTAACAATGTCAAAGGTTATAGAGTGTTCAATCCTCAGTTGAGAAAGATCATCTCAAGCATAGATATTAAGGTGGATGAAAGTGACACATGGAATTGGGATGAAAACTCACTAGCCAAAAAGAAAATCAGTAATGTGGTTTCACAAAACACAGATGAAGAAAGAGATGAGGGTAAATTGATACATGATGATGATGATGATAATGATTCTGGATCAGATGATGGCAGGGTAAAAATGAGGCCTCTAGCAAATGTCTATGCTAGATGTAATGCTGCAATTGTGGAACCTGCAAACTTTGTTGAAGCTTCAAAATCATTTAAGAGTATGGCTGCAATGGAAGAAGAAATGCTAATGATAGAAAAGAATGACACCTGGGACTTGGCTGATAGACCTCAGAATAAGCAAGTAATTGGGGTGAAGTGGGTGTACAAAACAAAACTGAACCCTGATGGATCAATTAACAAGCTGAGAGCAAGGTTGGTTGTCAAGGGATATGCACAGTAATATGGAGTATATTTCACTGATACCTTTGCCCCAGTTGCAAGGTATGAAACAATACGGTTGCTGATAGCAATGACAGCTCAAAAAGAATGGAAAGTCTTTCAGTTAGATGTAAAATCAGCATTTTTGAATGGCTATTTAAATGAAGAAATTTTCATTGAACAACCTGAAGGTTTTGTAACTGATGGAATGGAGGAAAAAGTTTATCTTTTAAAGAAGGCATTGTATGGATTAAGGCAAGCTCCAAGAGCTTGGTACAACAGGATTGATGAGCATCTAATTTGCCTTGACTTTCTTAAAAGTGTAAATGAATAGACTCTTTATGTGAAGGAGGAGAAAAATGACCTGGTAATCATATCTTTATATATGGATGATTTATTGATTACAGGTAGCAACCTTGCATTGATCGAAGGGGTTATCGCTGATTCAAAGAGAGCTTTTGAAATAACAAACTTGGGAGAAATGCAATACTTTCTGGGAAGGGAGATTAATCAATCAGATCAAGGGATTTTTATATGCCAGAAGAAGTATACTAAAGGAATCCTGAAGAAGTTTAGTATGGAGAATTGTAAACCGGTAGCAACTCCTTTAATTCAGAATGCAAGTCTGGTGAAAAATGATGATGCCATGAAAATAGATGCCAAGGTGTATAGAAACATTGTTGGAAGCCTGCTCTATCTCACAGCAACTAGACCTGACTTGACTTATGCTGAAATATCATTTCCAGATTTAGAGAAAAGCTTAGTGAATTGCATTTCCAGGCAGCTAAAAGAGTCTTGAGATATGTTAAAGGATCAGAGGACTTTGGAATATGCTTTAGAAGGTCAGAAGAATGGAAGTTAACTAGTTATACAGATAGTGATTGGGCTGGAAGTCCATATGATATGAAGAACACATTAGGATATATATTCTATGTTGGATCTAGCACATTTGCTGGAATTAATCAAAGCAAAAAAAGTAGCTCAGTCGACTGCAGAAGCTGAATATATTGCTGCATCAGAAGCCACCAACCAAGCTGTTTGGTTAAGAAAAGTGATGGAAGACTTAAAGTATAAATCTGATGAAGCTACCATCATATTTTGTGACAATTAGATTGTAGCAACTATGGTTAGGAATCCAGTGTTTCATGGTCGAACTAAGCATATCAAGATAAATATCATGCAATCATGGACACACACAAGAAAAAAAGGAAATTGAATTGATACACTGTAAATCAGATGAACAACTAGCTGATATTCTACTAAGTCATTGGGGAAAGGAAAGTCTGAAACACTAAGAGATCTTCTTGGTGTTTCCAGCAAAAATGTCGAGGAAGAAGGTTGAATGTTGACATTTTTACTGTTAACATATTGTATGTTTTTGTAATCATCATTTTTCGTTTTCCTGGAACAAGATGGTAGTGTATTTTGAAGTATAGACCATAAATGGTATGGTGTAAAAGCTATCATTGTGTAATGTCTTGTAATAGGTGAAGTATGGGTGATATTTTTGTTGGATTTGTTGACTCGAAGAAAACACAAATACCGGTATTCAAGCTTACTGGAATCGTTTGTAACTTACCGGATTTAGGCTAGCAACTTACCGAATATCAGGTACTTACCGTATATGGGTTTAAGGCAAATACCAAATATCAGGTGCTTACCGTATATGGGTTATGACTTAGCTCAAATACGGTAAGTGCTGTAGGATTTCGGTAAGTGCATAAAACAACTTCAAAAAAAGAGGAGAAGCTAAGGAAGAAGAAGACCACGCTTCATACTCATTCATTGATATTAATAGGCTTACAAAGTATTAAAAAAATACAATATCTTTCATCCCATACCTACTATATACTACAAAAGAAAAAGATTTTCTACCATACTTCACATGGCTTAACAACCAACTTGTACCTGAATTTCTGGGATTCTCAACCACTTAAAGATACAAAAATTGACAGTCAAAATGTCATGTAACATTCAACAATTTTGTATTTTAAAATTACTTTGTAATGTCTATTAATATCTATGAAGAAGGCTAGAAGATGTCTATTCTTTTTTCCAGTTTCTTTTCTCGCCTTTCTGCTCTTACCGGAATGCTCGGCAAATACCGGTAAGTAAACAAGCTCTAAGCTATATACGGTATACTAAGCTAATAACTGGTAAGTGCACTAAGCCTATATCCGATAAGCTAATCAATACCGGTAAGTTCGAGAAATGATATCCGGTAAGCCAAAATCGAATCCAGTAAGCTCATTCTGGTATTCTCTTTGAGCCAATAATCTTTCAAGGTGCCCCTACAATAAGGGGGCCCCGACACCCTTATGGTACCCCCAATGTACTTGTAGCATGACCCATGATTTTATAACTCCCTGAACTGCTGCTCCAATTGTAGGACCTCTCGGTCTCGTCATTATTCTTCTACAAAATAGATTATTCAATACTTATGTAGTTCCACATATGTTCATTGATACTCTATAACATAATTTTTAGGTTTTTGTTCCATTTTTTTGGGTACTTTAATTGACTGTGAAAAATGCCTTTTGCAGTGTAGACTCTGGAAGAGTCGAAACTCTTCTATTTGTACAGAAGTTCAGTTCAATGGTGTGAAGAAATGGTGGTTCATCCTTTCAACAGGATAACAATCTTCATAGGAGAAGAACTTGAATCGAGGGAGTTGGAGTTGTTCTAAGCTCACCAAAATAGAGTTTAACAACTCAATAATCGTGTGGCTTCATAAAGGGAAGACGTGACAGTAATAAAACATAAATAAACACAATAAAAACATATAAACATAAAGCTAAAAGTAGCTTCCTCTACTGGTTATTGAACTAGCAGAGGAGACGCCCAGAAGAAGCTTCAAAGACTACATTTTGAATATATTTTGTATTGATTTTGTTGTGTATTACTCGTACTACATTGAGCTCTATAATGGAGCATATATATAGAAAGATATGGAAGTCATACTTCTACCTAATCTACTGCCTTCTTTCCTTAATTCACGGACAAGTTACCTAATATTTTAATACATTTCATCACATGTTTTAGTTGGTTTGCAACCAAACTAGACTTACAATATTTGAAACCACAATTACAATTTAATTTGTTTGACAACAAAGTGTCATTACCCAACAAACTCTCATTTAACACTGTGATTGGAAAACAAATTTTGTTGTGTCAAAGTCTTCCAAAAATCGATCTATTCTTCATCAATTTTGTTCTTCAAATTCTTCATTTTTCTTGGCCTTTCTGCAGCTGAAATTGTGCCTTTTAAAATACCGGATTCTTCAAATTTTTTGATACAATACCGGATTTACAGTTTTTTAGACTTTCTGGATTTTAAACATACATACCGGATTTCATAATTGTAAGTATACCGGATTTTGAGCATTCATACCGGATATTGGCTTTGTTTTGGAACTTACCGGATTTGGACAAATTTTTGGTAGGATACCGGATATGAACATACCGAATTTGAAATGCATACCGTATTTCAGCTTTCAAATACCGGATTTCAGCAAAGATGAAATATTCTTGGCAAATACCAGATTTTAATGTCACATACCGGATTTTTGGTTATTTTGATACCAGATATGGACCTTCACATACCATATATGACTTATGCATACCGGATTTCAACAGATAAACGCCGATTTTGTTCGCCATTTAAACTTCAGATTTTTTCACTGAAAATCAACAATTTTAAACTCGATTTTTAGCCATTTTTCAGCTTCTTCAACATTATTCAACTCCCCTTGTCTGGTTTCTCAACTTTAAACAATATTTGCAAGATTCTTTACAAGATTAAAAATGGATCAAATGATCCCCTTTTTTTAAGCAAACTGATCAGGCATTTAACCAATGAAGGCTGGTAGTATGCCTCGTATTTTTCTAGCATTTTGCAACATTGAAACACAGGTTCTTCAGCTACTTTTTAAGACCACAAAGGAGAGCTTTCACTTGGTTTTTTTCCAAGGGTTCTTGAGCCATTTTCAAGCTGTCGCACCAAGGTTTCAATGACCATTTGCACCACTTGAAACACAGGTTCTTTGACCTAATTTTATCCAAGAGTTCTTGAGCCATTGTCAAGAAGGCTGTTTCTACAAAGTTTCAGAAAATAGCTGGTACTGATCCAAACAACAGAGCTTCAAAGATCTCGAAAAATGGTCACTTTTCTTACTGAAAAAATGCCTGAAAACAAGTTGTTTAGCTACTATTAATTGGGTCTGATCATCAATATATCTTCCCAGGTCTGAGCTTAAACAACAACAACAATGGTAACTCTCTTGAAGAGTGTTCGAAATAGATAAAGATACCAAGACATGAAGGGTGAAGAAATCTTATTTTTGTTCAAAGTTTGGCAACATTTTTAAAACATTTTTCTATGGCCCTTAAGATCATTTTTGCTCTGATACCGTTTGTAGAATTTGGAAGAGTCGAAACTCTTTCATTTGTACGGAAGTTCAGTTCAATGGTATGAAGAAATGGTGGTTCATCCTTTCTACATAATGACCATCTTCATAGGAGAAGAACTTGGTCAGAATCGAGGGAGTTGGAGCTATTCTAAGCTCACCAAAATAGAGTTTAACAACTCAATAATCGTGTGGCTTCATAAGGGGAAGAAGTGGCAGTGATAAAACATAAATAAACACAATAGAAACATATAAACATAAAGCTAAAAGTAGCTTCCTCTACTAGTTATTGAACCAGCAGATGAGACGCCTAGAAGAAGCTGCAAAGACTACATTTTGAATATATTTTGTATTGATTTTGTTGTGTATTACTCGTACTACATTGAGCTCTATAATGGAGCATATATATAGAAAGATATGGAAGCCATACTTCTACCTAATCTACTGCCTTCTCCCCTTAATTCATGGACAAGTTGCCTAATATTTTAATACATTTCATCAAATGTCTTAGTTGGTTTGCAACCAAACTAGACTTACAATATTTGAAACCACAATTACAGCTTAATTTGTTTGACAACAAAGTGTCAATACCCAACATGCAGTAGGAATTCTCATCAAGATACAAATTCGTGTTGATTAGGTTTTATTTTTGGGTAAACAAGACTGAAGTGTTACTAGACCTGGTTTGTACTTCAAGTAACTCCAGCATTAGTGTGGACAACACATGGGGAAAATGAAGGTATGATCATGTCTTTATAATATATAATAAATATTATTATATATTTGGATTATTGTAGTTGCGTTTGATCATCAAAACTAGCTCAATCTGAAAGTACACTCTACATATTTCTTTTTTTTAAGTATGCAAATACCATTAAATATATTCCTACTCAAAACCTCAAAAGCGTGAAATAAATCTTTCATTTATTAATAACTAATATTAGTATAAAATACATATGTCTCAGGACCAAAAAGGATTTCCTGGTGGACTATTTTCCGTGAAGATGTATAAAACCTGAGTTGCCAAAGAGAGTTAGCAAGTCCAAATCTAAGAGGCAAGTTAATAGACCTGACATCATTAGATGAGGACGTTGTCTTTTATCAAAATGCAATTTATAGAGTTGTTCTGTTGTGCCCTTCCGATTGACCTATGCAACATTACTTTCATAAGTGCAGAAGAAAAAATGGACCATTGTTTTATGACATTGTACATGTCTCCTAGGTTCATTTAAAAGAATTGCGTTTTATCACATTTGTTCCTTTAGGGTATGTTTGACAGTGTAAATGTTTGTATTACAACAAATATTTCATGGACAATTTTCATATACTATTGAATTTGTTTTAGTAATGCATACAAATCATCCATTCGGGCTAGAAAGAAAACGAAATCCATTTCACTAAATTGAAACCACTATTTACATATTTGCAAGAAATGGATGTTCAATCTATTTCTATCTTTTATTTCGCATGGTTTAAAAATAATGATGAAATTTTATTCTCAATTTCATGCACTATCAAAAACGTCTTTATTTATGTTGTTTAATTTACGTATTTTACTATAAAAATATATAAATATTGGTCAATATCAAAATATAAAAAGGGGAATTAATTAAAAAAATATGAAAGTAACACATGACAACATTCATAAAATGTTGCAAAAATTTGGATAAAAGAAAAGACAATGTTTAAAAAATGTTGCTAAGAGGTGAGTACAGAAATAAAGACAACACTCCAAAAATGTTGCAAATAAATTAAAGACAACGTTCCAAAAATGTTGCAAAATGATTATTAGCAATACTCAAAAAACGTTGCAAAAGATTATTTGGAACATTGTAAAAACGTTGTCAAAAGGTTATTGGCAACAGTCAATAAATGTTGCAAAAAGATTAATATTAGCAATATTCAAAAAAATTTGCAAAAATGTTATTGACAACAATAAAAAAAAAGTTGGAAAAGATTATTCGCAACGTTGAAAAAAACATTGTTGTATCTAGGTGTAGACCCAATTGCAAAAGAAACACAAAAAAATAAAAAAATAATTTAAATTTAAAAAAGCTCAATCGAAGGTTTTTGAAAATTTAGTGAGGGCGGCCGACCCCGCTCGGCCCTTAATAGCTCCGCCCCTGGTTGTATCCTTCTACTCTATGACAACATCGAGGTTTGCAACATATGTCCAAACTTTACAAAAACTCTATGTCAATTTTTTGTCTTCCTTTTTCTATTTTTAGTAATATTGCAAAAGGCTGTTTTTGTTGTACATGTTTGATAATCATTTATGCTGAAACAGAGTTCATTGATTAAAGTGACCAACACGTTTTAGAAGTTTGGTGACCACCTGAGTTTCAAACAAATTCCCTTTAGTTCAGCTCTTCAATCGAAACCAATAAACAATAAACCTAAAGGAAATGAAAAAAAAAACGTGAACTTCATTAAATGAAAACTATCATAAATGTCATTATAAGTTCTCAAAACATGCTTTGCGTTTACCGATCCGGAGACCATTTATCTGCCAAAACATAATGGCCATTGATTAATTTATACAATCCATCTTGTCTTACACTCCAATGGCACCCAGATTTAGCACATTCCTTACTAACTATTTTGGTATCAATAAAAATAGAGGCACTATCCAAACATTCTGCATCTACTCTGCAGAATGAATTCTCTGGTTTCCCTGAATCAACACTAACCTGACCAAAACCTCCATCTGGATATAGACGATAGAATGGAATAGCATAGCCGTGAATGTTGCACGTGAGAATTAATCCACATCCTAAATTATTTATGATGTTCACAGAAATAAGTTTTGAATATGCTAAAGGGTTGTATGTCATCAGAATCAAGAGAAATATTGGAAACTGAAATTTGAAAGAATTCATGTTTCTCTGTGGGTATATTGTAATGGTGTAATTATGTGTTTCCAAACACAGGAGACCCATAATATATAGGGAATTTCTAACATCAATAAATAAGGCTATAATTAATAGAATTTATATCATCGATAACTGAGCAAGATTACACGTTACCACAAAGCCTATATATTATTAATGTTAAATATTTGATATAATAATAATAATAATAATAATAATAATAATAATAATAATAATAATAATAATAATAATAATAGACATCACCATATCGGAAATGAATTTTGATGACCAAAAACCAAAATAATTAATGTCTCTAGCAAGAGTATGAAAAACACAATTAGTGCCACGTTGAACAAAATACACTTTAAAGCAGGTTAATGTAATGAATAGAAAATAGTGGGAAAATATTAGGAAATAAATCACGTCTAGAAAACATAGATAATGTGTATGGTTAGGTGGCATATATCATGTTGAGACTTTGTTAATAATTATGTTATAAGTAGTATCATGACAGAAAAATTTGTAGCACGTGTGTTCTTAATTTCTTGTAACTGATTTACAGCAATATATGGTAATAAATGCAATATATCTAACTGCATAAGAGGATTAATTTGTTTTGATATTGAATTATCGATGAATTATGAGCAAAGAAGTTCTGCTTTATTATATGTTACATGTTTTTTTTTTTTTTTTTTTTTTTTTTTTTTGTCTTCGTTATAGATGCATGAAGTTAAATCAGTAATAAAAACCAACATTCTAGCCACTTGTTGGTTTTTATTTACTCAAAGTAACAATATTGTTAAGTCAAAATTAAAATTAGCAATTTCCTTAGTCAAAATCAAGTAGTAGTTGAATTGTACTAGAAATTTATTGAATTGTAATCAAAGTCAAAATAGTTCAGGATTGGTAGTATAGGTTTTGAAAGAGTTAAAGATGTCAAATGTGTCCAAAAAGATCACATATGATCAAGGGAATGCATTTAGAAGCCTAAAGAGTGTCAAAGAGCCCCCACAGGTTTTGCTCAAAATTCTCAATGCTAACTTGCAATACATTTTTCACATAGAAAACATTTGAATTTGGAGAATGCTACTATAGAATGATTGTAGTCCTCTGAGTAAGCTTTCAAACAAACTTTGAATCACCTCAATGAGACATTGAGAGATAAAGTTATGACGAAAATATTAATCATTGTTGAGGTGCTACTCGACACTCGCCTAGTGCTCGAGCGACTGGTTGTTTAGGAAATTGACCTGATTTCATTTTAACTCTATTTTCTTATCCCTTTCATGTTGAACACTACTCAATATAAATATACATCCTATGGGACATCCCATAGTGTGTTGAATCATATTTTTCATAGAGATCAATATTTGAATCATTCGAAACATTAATTGATTCCAAGATTCAACCACCACATATTACTTGATCCATAAATTCTTTCAAAACATATTTGGTTGATCAAGCTATATTGTTTCATATAGAACCATAGGATCAAAACAAGAATGTCTTTTGATCGAAAACCAAACCACCTAATCCACCGGAGATAAATGATACTAGAGATTGGAATTGGTGCAAAAGCACCCAATCCAAGAAGGATAAGGTAATATAGTAAAGATCAAGAGTTGGTGTGAGGAGTATGCAGACTAGGAGGGCCAATGTGATATTTCGGGAGTAGGGATCCTGTATGACAAGCACGCAATTCAGGAGGGCCAATGTGATATTTTAGGAGTAGGGATCTAGTATGAAGAGCACGCAATCCAGTAGGATCAAAGGTGCCTACAAGAAAAGAAGGTCGAAGGGGACTAAGCGTTAGTCGAGTTTGAACCATACTGTAATTTGTTTCATTTATAGTGGATTATTGTTTGGCAAAGTGCTCAAAATATTTTATCCTTTGTGAAGGGTTTTCTCCGTGATCAATTTGGTGTTCTTTACTGCTTTTATATTTCAATTTGTGGTAATTCAGCATAAGATAAATTGAAGTGATTGATTAATCATCTGAAAAAAAAATTAAAAGTGGTTTGTTACTCTTAATTGTATAATTTTGTACATTGGGTCTAAATAACTATAAATTGGTAAATAATTTGAAATTTCAAGTGGTATTAGAGCTTAGTTTTGATCCTTGACCCAAAAATTGTCTAGAAGAGTCCATCACTTTCTGATGTAGGTTTTAATGTAGGATCTGAGGATGATATGAATATTCACGAGACTTATGACCAACTGTGTAGGAAGAGTCACAAGTTACATAAGGTTAATAGATCAGTCTCTATGAAAGAGAATAAGCTTGAATTAACAAAAAAAAAAAAAAAAAAAAAAAAAAAAGAGCCTTATAGTCAAAGTCGCTACCTACCACAGGATTAAATGAATTGAGAGTTGAGAAAAGAGTTCTTAGAAGTTATGTTTCAATCTCCTCTATCTGATGCCCAATTTCAATCATTCTCCAATGGATCTAGAAAGATTGATAACATGATAGGTCTAAATCCACGGATAGGGGAGATTTAGACGAAGCCTAAGGGAAGCATATTCAATTGAGACTTTTGAAGACTTTTTTTACGTGATGATTTATGTGGGTTTCATGGATTTTATATACATTTGTATTGAATTAGTGAAAATCCTATAGATTTTCATTTTAAAACTTCAATAGACTTTTGTAGAATTCAAAAGACTTCTGAAAACTTTCATTTGAAATAAAATTCACGTGGTTCAAGTGGAATAATATGAAATTTTCACATACAAGGTGGTGATTCCTACAATTCCCCTTCTTCTTCCCCTTCCTCTCTCCATAAAAAAAAAAAAAAAAAATTAATATTTAACATTATTAATATAATATATCTTTAAACAATAAATACAAATCAATATATTTAAATTTTAATTATAAAGTAGTCAATATAAAATTTTATAATTTAATTAAAAAAATATTCTTCACAAAGAAATGAATGAAAAAAGAAAAATAATTATGTGAATCCAATTTTGTTTTTTCATAGAAAATAGAGACAAACAGTAAGAAAAAGATAAATATAAACAAATATAATAATTAGAAAAAAATTATTCATGACTCTAATGAACGTATAAAGGAAATAAAATATAAATGCTGAAAAAGAAAATACATATATTAATTTCTTTCTTTCTTTTTTTATTGTAAGTCTCCCAAAATCTTGTGATTAATGATAGACAAATTTTAAAATTTTATTTTAGTATTTTCTGCTTAAAAGTTAGTACCATAGAGACTTTTATAAAAGTCTCTAAAAGTCATTAAAATTTGAATACCCCAAGATTTATAGATTCTTCCCAAATGTTTTAATTGAATATACCATGATTTTTAGAGATTTTTAAAAAGTCTATAAAATTCTCAATTGAATACATCAATATCTTTAGAGAGTCTCAAAAGGTTTACATTGAATACCCCTAAACTTTTTGAATTCCAAAAAGTTATTAAAACTCAATTGAATACACCTCCCTAAGATTCAAAACTTGAGACCTAGAGTTGCTTCTAGGTTCATCCCCATGTGTCGTCATTGTGGTAAAGTTTGACACATAAGACCTAAGTGTTTGAGATCTTGAATAGGAACAAGGCCAAATATGTAGATGTCCAAGTCTAAAATCACTGATACAACATAGGTTTCTTCCACCAAAGATTCAAAATTTGAAACCTATGATTGTTCATAAATTCATTCCTGCATGTCATAATTGTGGTGTTTTAGGTCACATTAGACCTCATTATCATAAGTCCTTAGTAAGGTACAACAATCAAGATCTAACTCTTCGTGTTAATTTCTTGACTGGCCAAGTGAATAACTTAACTAAATTGATGATAAATTAACTAAGATTACATCGTCTTCTAAGAAGAATTGGGTCAAGAAGGGTGAATGCACTAGTCTAAGTGATTTTGAAAATTGCAATATTCCTCATGTTGCTCTTCATGGTAAGAGCATTTGTGTGCCACATTAATTAGTCATTTAGGTGCACGCATCTGCTTTATTAATGATATTTACATATTCATTCATGCACTCTTTTTTGTGCTTATTTATTTTTTAAAAATGAAAAAAAAAAAAGAAAAAAAAAAGAGGGTTTTTGTTTGGACATGTTATTTTGTTATCAAGCATTAGTAAAGTTCGTAGATGGTAAATTAAGTTTTCTTTAATTTGTTTGGAGTACTTGATATAGGTTATTATATGTATCACATGCACTGCACATATTAGACTATTGTGAGTAGGTTTTGACCGCTTATTTGAGATTTTGGATGACGGTCACTTATTAGTGGTTTGACTTTAAACATGAAATGACCTTTAAACTAGTTGACCTAAGCTCTTGTATATTCTCCTAGAAAGAAAAATATTGTTGAGCTTTATATATATTGAGCTCGAAATATATATGTATGTATATATAATGTGAGTTATATTTTATCCTCTTCTTTGTAATTTTTATGACTTGAGCAATTAAGCCTGTTATGGTATCTTAAAAAATCTTGTCCTATAATCATCTAACTTGGCAGTTATCGACTTAAAACTCGCTACATGAATGATACAAAAGCTTCATAAAGAGATCACAGTAATGTCTTTGCATGTCCTTTCTCACTAGTGCAAGGTTTTGAAACTTGCTTACATGAATTTAGTGGCATTTATCACATATGTAGTTTATACTGTTTATTCCACTTAGATTTAAAATAAGTTATGTGGGAGAAGTTTAGTTTTTTATGAACTATTCATGTATAAGTAAGTAAATAACCATTCATTATGATAAAGTTGAAAGTCCATGAAAAATTCAAAAAATAGTTGATCTCAAAATTGGGTAATTCTTATTCTTCTATCACATGTTTTGCATAATTTTTGCAACATTACACGTGTATATTTTTTTACTCATTCTTCTTTGTGTTCTTTATGATTATTATTTATTTTCCCTTTGTTATTCGTGACAAAAAGGAGAATATTTCAGGGAGTTGAGTATATGAGTTAGGGGGAGAATTTTAAAATTTTGAAAATTTTGATTGATATTTGACTTAAAGAGATTCATATGGATATTTCTATTGGAATTTTATTATTGATATTATGTTTTGCATTCTATCAATATTGATATTAAAATTCTATACTTTATGTCTAAATTAGTAATTGACATGGTATTACATGTTTTGGTGTTACAATGTTTTACTTATGTTGATTTATATAACCTAGTTATTTAATTTTATTTATTGTCAGATTCTTCTTACTTTTCACTTGGTAGTGTGATTTCTATGTGTTTCAGAAAATAGATAGGCAAGTTGTTAAAGTATAGTTTTGGAAGTGCCATTAGGTAGATTTTATTGGACTTTTGACTTTGAAATAAATGATTTTGTTACGGAATGTCAAAGGAAAAGATTGTTGAGTCCAAATTATAATTAGCAATTTCTAAATTTGTAATTGGCAATTTTTTTTAATCAAAATCAAGTGCCAATTGAATTGTATTAGGAGTTTATTAAGTTATAATCAAAGTCAAAATAGTTAAGGATTGGTAGTATAGGTCGTGAAGGAGTTCTAGAAGTCAATGATGTCCATGAAGATCACATATGATCAAGACAATGCAATTAGGAGTCTAAAGAGTGTCAAAGAGTCGTACAAGTTTATCTCCAAATTCTTAATCGTAACGTGCAACATATTTTTCACATAGAAAACATTCAAATTTGGAGAATACTATTACAAGAGGAACTATATCCCTTTGAGTTAGCTTTTCAATGCACTTTGAATCACCTCCATCGAATATCGGGATGGAACGTTATGATGAAAATACTGATCGTTGCTTAGCTACCACTCGACTGGTGCTAGCATGTGCTAGAGCGATTGATTGTTTAGGAAATTAACCTGATTCGATTTTAACTCTATTTTCTTATCCCTTTTCATCCCAAACCTACCTATTATGAACATACACCCTATGGGACGTCCCATAGTTGTTGAATCATATTTTTCCATAGAGATCAATACTTTGATGATCCAAAACATTCATTGATTCCAAGTTTCAACCACCCCATATTACTTGATTCATAAATTCTTCCCAAACATATTTTGTTGATCAAGCCATATTGTTTCATATTAAAACCACAAGATCAAAACACAGAATGCATTATCAAACACTAGACTACTTAATCTACCAGAGATAAATGATACCAAAGATTGGGAACTAGTGCAAAAGCACACAATCTAGGAAGGCTAATGTAATATACTAGGGGTCAAGAGTTGGTATAACGAGCACACAGTTCAAGGAGGTCAAAGTGATATTCCAGGAGTCAAAATCTGGGATGAGGAGCACGCAATCTAGTAGGATCAAGGGTAACTATAGGAAAAGAAGGTCATAGGAAACTAAGGGTACTGTAAGTTGTTTCTTTATAGTGGATTATTAATTGGTAAAGTGTCAGGAGTGTTTGATACTTTGCAAAAGGTTTTTTCTATGATAAATTTGGTTTTCTTTACTAATTTCATGTTTCAATTTGTGGTAATTTAACATAATTGATTGATTATTTTATATTTTTTTTAGTTAAAGGAAGGCAGTACTTTCGAGAGTTTATTGATTTGCCCTCACTTGTGGTAGAGGAATACCGTGGTTACATGTGGAAATAATTAAAGCAGTAAATGAGGAAGACTACTTCCCTTACAATAAAAGTGAATGTTAAAGAGCAAATGTATTCACTCACAATAAGATCTGGTGCAATTAAGGACAAAAACAAGAATAAAATAGAAATAATAATAAAATTACAATTCATATTCTAATGCTGGACAATCCATGTCTATCTATCTGTACGAGTGCCCTAATATCTTGTGGTAAGTCAGCTGGTCCATATATCTGATATCGCCGATGATCCTAACCTTTTGCAGCAAGAGCATCAACAACCTGGTTTCCCTCTCTATAGATATGGAAAACTGTGTATCTATCGAAGAAGATGATGTCTGCAATCTTTTTTAGTATGCCCTAAATAGCCCATGGTCATCCACATTTGATGATGTAGTGTATGGCTACACTAGAGTCTACCTCAGTCCAAATGTCTAAAAATCCAAGACCTCTAGCCAGTAGTATCCCATCAAGAATACCCCTGAGCTCTGCTTCCAGTATTTTGCACTGTCCATATGATGTTGAGAATATTGTTATGCATTTTCCTGCGTGGTCCCTGATAATGTCTCCCCCGTTTGCAAAGCCATCCTGGACGCATCCATCAGTATTGATCTTGACAAATTTGACTGATGGATTGCGCCACCAAACCATAATTGGGGGAGGAGATAAATGAAGGGTCATAGTAATCCCAAAGAGTGGAGTAAGTTGCATGTCATTACGCCAATGTAGTGGTCAAAATAATCCCCCAATGTGAAGGAACGAGACCATAAGATATACCCTCCAAATGATTCGTCTTGATCTCATGCGGATACCTCTATGATTTGCATCATTTCTCTCGGTCCATAGAAACCAGAAAATCAGCAGAGGAATAATGATGCGAATGTGGCCAATCCAAGCAAACTGTCAAGAATATCGTCATCTTAGAAATCTCTGACTGACGCTCTCACTTGTAATCACAGTAATTTGAAATAAACCCCTGAAATGCTGCCAAACCTGATCTAATGTACTACTACCAGTAAAAAAATGAGGGATGGTCTCAATTTCAGAGCAACACTGACACCGAGAAACCAACTGACTGCCAATATTTCTCTGAATAATAACATCCATTGGAATCAAATCATGTCGTAATCTCCAATAGAAGAACGAGACTTTGATAGGAATGATATGGCTCCAAAGTAGACGAAATGAATCTTGCACTGGCTTGCTAGAACGAATAAATTGTCGTGCTGGCTTGGTGATGAATCTACCATTCGATGTAGCCCTCCAAAAAAATGCGATTTGGGACGTCAACACATATAGTGACATGTTCGTAATCTTTTCTGTCAAAACGGTGGAAGAGCATGTAGTAATCGTCCAAAGTCCCATCAATCCTCCTTGAAAAAATCATGTACCCTCACAGTTGTGTTCTGCCTTCGTGGGAAGATGACACCTAAGAAGTACCACCCATCCAACAATCATGCCAAAAGAAAATTTTACCTACCCAAAGTTGCCACGCAATGTGTGGCTCGACACATTGTCCAAATCTCTTCAATCTCTTCTATAGAGGAGAGGCTGAATTAGGGATAGCTGTAAGTGATGGATGTGTCCTTTTTACAGTATTTGCCCAGTAAAAAGTCAACCCAAGGAGAACTCTGAGATCTGAATAACCACCATAGCTTTTAGTAAGAATTGTCCACTGTATCTTGTAGCCTGCAGAAGCCCAATCCGCCCTCGTCAATAGGGAGACAAATCTCCTTCCATCTGTGCCAATGTAAGTGTCTCGCATGATCGTTAGAATCCCAAAGGAATCTCGCAAATATACTCTCCAACTTTTTCAGTACAACTTTGGGAGGTTGTAGTATCTAAAAAAGGTAGAGTGGTAAGGAGGAGAGAACTGACTTCAACATAATGATCCTACCACTAGGAGAAAAAAGTCTTGAAGCCTATCCAGAAATTTTACTCCTGATCTTCATAATTAGGTCGTCAAAAAGAATGTCCATCTTAGGCCCCTTAAATAAAGAGACTTCTAAATATGTGAATATATGTCGCTGATGAGAAAAACCAATCAAAATTACTAGCCTCATTATCTGAATATTCGATGTCCGTTGGGTAATATAAGGTCACTCTTGTCTCCATTCACCAATTGAACAGAAACACGTTCGCAATGCCCCAAACAGTCGATGACCCTTTTGGTAAACTTCTTCTAACCATTGGTGAATATAATTATATCGTTAGCAAAAGCAAGATGAGAAACAAGATTAATGTCTCCATGTCGATACTGCATACTAGGGTATGCGGGGAACGTCTGAGTAAGCAAGCAAAAGAAGTAATTCGCAGCAATAATAAATAAGGAGGGGGAGATAGGGTCTTCCTGTCTGAGTCCACGTGAGGATGGAAAGAAACCACATGGCTGGCCATTAAGAAGTACTGAAAATTGACACTCTGAGATACACCGTTTGATCTCGTCAATCCATAAGTGGTTAAAACCAAACACCTCTAGAATAAAGTAAATGAATCCATAGTCCATGCGATCATATGTTTTAGCCATATCGAAATTCAGCATAGTATTCCCTCCATGCACTCTATTATCCATTGTATGTAGAAGCTTCTAAGTCAACAATACATTGTCTCCATTGAGACAACTAAGGACAAACCCACTCTGCTAAGGAAAAATGAGATGAGGCAATAGTGCACTTAATCTGGTGTTCAACACCTTTGTAATAAGCTTGTTGAACACCGTGCATGAGCTGATAGGTCGGTAATCCGTCCATCTACTAGCATCATCCCTCTTCGAGAACAAAACAATAGACGTAGCAGTAAAATCCCTCGGTAAATGGCCACCCTCAAAGAAATCAATGACTGCTCTGTACATATCACATATCATCTTGTATGATATCCCAACAGACCTGGTAGAATAAGGATGAAAATCTATCTGACCCGCGGAACTTCAGCATCAATGCTAGCAATCGTCTTTCGTACCTCATCAATCAAAAGGAGACGGTTCGGTGCCATATTATATGTCTCTGTCAGTATCTTGGGTGTGATACCAGGACGAATGGACTCCAGTGGTTGTGAAGGAGCAGATAATAAATCCTGGAAAAAAAAGATCATCGTGCTCTGTATGTCCGCTGGGATAGAAAGACCTTCTCTAGCCTCAGTCATGATAGTCCTGATTCAAGATCTGGTCCATCATCTCTGAACCATCACATGAAAATATCGTGAGTTGTGATGTCCCTCAGACACCCAACGAGAACCTGCCTTTCGCTTCCAAAAATCCTCCAAGTAAATCACGATTTTTCGGAATAGGGTCCTTCTCAAAATCAATCTCTGTCTGGTCTACTCTCGCCTTAGCATCCCTCACCCGCTGAAATACATCTCTGAATACTCGTTGATTCCACCACCGTGACACGCGAAAACTTGTTCGACTTATAGTACCGCAAGTGTACGGTTCGTTTCAAGTAATAAAGTGGATTTTGAAGTCCAAGTATCGTTCCCACAGAGATTTAACAGTTTAATTCTATATAATTCGACCTTAACCGAAACAAAATTTGTGTTTGAATGTTTGTAACTAGATTGCAACTAAACTAAGTGAGCTACTTATGCAAAATAGAATGAAATATCTAATTAAATGCGAGGTTAACTACGTGCAATAATTTGACTAAATGCAAGATGTCTTAACAATCAAATAAGGAGCGTACTAGGTTCGCGAATCCCCATGTAATAATTTATTTCAACCCTAGTTCTACAATTTGACAACACGTTTGAATGATGACGAATCAATATTCCTATTTTATTCAAAACTCTCTTTCGATTAAGTTTGAACCTATTTTCATATACGACACCGACTATATCTCTATGACGGGAGCAAATATACAAAAATGCATGGAGTTCTATGAATACTTAGAGATTCACGTAAGGCATAGCGGTATATCTCTATCCCCTATCGGACCCTACGATGATTTATACCTTGTCTAATCTATTTATCCTCTTTCGAATGGATTAAATAAACCACAACACATCACACAATCACATGCATAATAATTGTAGACTTAATTCAATCTATATAAACCATTCATCAATCCAAAACGCGTTTTAACGTCAAATAAATAAAACTAGGAATCAAAATATCAAATTACATGGTTCATCGTTCACCTAGCACATTAAAAACTAGCCTAGCATGATAAAACTTTGAAAACTAAGAGAAGAAAGAAAATAAATTGAAGAAGACATCACCCTATTGGATCTTGAAGTGAAATCTTGAATCTTGGATCAATCTTCTCGTTCTTCACCTTCTTTTTGCTCTTCAATAGGTAAATAATAGTAGAATAAGGCAGAACCCTCGTTTCTGGTCGTGTTTAGGGTTTTAAAGGGGTTCTAGATTGGTTTCCATAAGAGATTGAATCAAATAAGGAAATCAAAATATCGCGCCCAGAAATGAACTATGCGGCCGCATAGAGTAATTCTATGCGGTCGCATAGTTATAGAGATTGCGGGATCAAAGGATTCTGCCCAAACCTATGCGGTCGCATAGGTGTTACACTATGCGGCCGCATAGTGTAAACTACTTTTCAGAAGTTGCATTTTAGTCCCTGATTTCCGTTCCTTCATTCTTGAGCTCCTTTCAACTTTCTTTTTCTTTCTATGCCTCGTTTCACTACTCAACTTGTACTCAGCTCCCTTTGATACTCGATTTTCTCGTCGGGTCAACTTTTGAATAATTGCATTCGGGTCCCTGAACTTTCGTTTTCTTCTAGTTTGGTCCTTTTTCGCTCATTTTCGCATACTTTTCATTCCATCCATCAGTGTAGTCCTACAAACACAAATTGTATCGAATTAAGCCAATATTCAACATATACGTTCACAGTTAGCCATGTTTTGTGGCCTAAATAAGTGTGTAAAATGCACTTATCAAACCCCCCAAACTTGAACTATTGTTTGTCCTCAAACAAGATGGTGACTTAACTCAACCTAAAACATGGTTCAATGACTTGCCGTGTCTCAGGATTAGAATTCAGTAATCAACATAGTGAATAGTTTCAACAGTGCAAAATCAGATCAATCTCCACTTATCATATGCAAAACTTGACGTGTGTGTGTGTATACTCATGCAGACATACTCAAGTTATGATGGGTTCAAATCTCAAACCAATGTAGTCAGATTTTCCTTTCTTCGCTCGAGAGATACACACCCCCAAACTTGTTCTTTTCACTCAATTATCCCAGGGTATGTTCTAGAGTAGAGATTTGATTCACTTAAGTTCTCACCCTCTCTTAGTTTGGATAGACCTCGTAATCACAAGTTCACAATTCAACAAGCAGGGATTCTCCTATTTCTTTGATTGGTTCAACCTCTAAGACTAAACTAAGCTACTTGTCTTGCATCAAAGGTATAATTTCATCAACTGCGTGTCTTGGGGCTCTTTTCTCACTCAATTTTTTTTTTCTTTTTCTTTTAACATATCTCATTTGCTTTCTATATAACCCATGTATCGAGCTTTAAGCCGATGACTCCTAAATCAGTTGATTTTAGGGCACCAGGTTTCAATCACCCTTGCAAGCTTACTTACTCAAGTTATAAAGGCTCGAGAATATGCATTTTCGCTCTTTTTCTTTCAACTCTTTCCTTCTTGCTTTCTATATGACCCCTGTAGCGAGCTTTAGGCCGATGGCTCCCAAGTCAGTTGACTTTAGGGCATCAGGTTTTTATTCACCCTTACAGGCTTACTTGCTCGAGTCATAAAGGCTTGAAAAGAGTGTTTTCTTACAAAAATTATGTCATGCCCCTATTTTTCTAGACACTTAGTTTCTAAAACCAACCTCTAACTTAAAACTTTCACCTCATCTTCGTCTCCTCGGTCTCAACAATCCACACAACTTAGTTTTCATGCATGGAATCCCCACTCATCTCAATGTTCTCCTGCAATAGCTAAATCATCACCAAACTACTACAACAATGGATATTTAATAAGTACAATAGAGGGTTCTTTCGGGTCAACCTATACTGTTTGATTTTTCTATAAATAATGACCCCAACCATCGCCTTAGCATGCACGCATGAGTGAAGTGTACAAGAAGTGTCAAGTTTACACACAAACAAGTATTGACCAACCTAACCTGCACATTATCCACTATTCAAAGCTCATAATAATTCCAATCATTACATCATTGCCGGCAAGGCCACTAAACCCACACAACAAAACAAACAAATATGCAAAAAATGAATTATTATTATTATTATTTTTTTTTTCACACAGAACACACAGAAATCATTACAACACATAATAGATAATAAAAACACAGACATTGATGGATAACGAAAGTAATGCATAATTCAATACCAGTACCGAATCCTTCAGTTTGTCCTACAAATTCGACCACCCCCAAACTTATACAAAACATTGCCATCAATGTGGAAAGTGTAAGATTGAATATAGAATTTAAAGGGCAACGCGTATACAAAACAAAATGTGGGAGGTTAAGAGAGACTCCCCTGATCAATATGGTGGTGGTGGTGAAGAAGGCGGAAACGAACTGGGTCCTGCAGTGGCATCGTCCTGTGTCGGAGGTAGGCGAGCAAGGAGCTGCCGCATCATTTCGGACTGCTTCTGAAGCAGAGTGGACTGCCCTCGAATCAGCGAAGACTGCTCCTGTAGCACGGTGGACTGTCCCCTCATACCCATCTCAAGAGAGCCGAGACGGTCCCACATCTTCCCAGTCTGCAGCTGGATACTATCCACTCGACCGGTATACAAACTGAGATGGTCACTCACCCGGTCGATCGCCGTATAAATGCCGGAAGTGCTGCTGCGAGCCGTCGACGCAAAAGTCTGTGTAGCCTGCACCGCCTGTCGCATCTCCTGCACGTCGGTGCGAAAGGTCCCCAGATCCTGCCGGATACAATGTACATCGCGGCCCGTGGTCGTCAACGTGGCGAACATTTGTCTTAACAACTGAGTGTCACCCTCAAAAGGTGGGAGCGACGCCTGTGGCATCTCAACATCTGCCCCCTCCTGACCTGCGGCAGCCGCCTGCTGTCGTCGGGCAATCTCAGCCAACTTCTCTTGATGGCGGGCCTGGGCTCTGTCCTGAGCCTCCAAAGTGAGACGTCGGATGGGAGCGCTCGGCTTCTCAGGGACCTCCCCAGATGGGATGGGAACACCAGCAGCCTTGCAAATACTACTGATAAGGCTGGAAAAAATCAATGCACTGTGTCTGTCGCCCCACAACCCAAGCATATGAATCTGATGATAGATTAGGGTGGCCAGATCAATCTTATGTCCCCCTGCCAAATGATATAGGAAACCAGCGGTGGGATCGGTGAAGGTAGTGCGATGTGAGATGGGCTCGATGTTAAAACACATGAAGAGCCACAGAATCCCAATGGAGCGCGTGAGCTCAATCAGATGCCACTCGGCAGTCTGCAATGGCCAAGCATTCTCTCTCCCTAGTAAGACCTCCGCGACCTCATTCCATGTGAAAGCCCCAGGGATGGGGGTGATATGATCCCATGTAAGCTGATAGTAGTCATGTATAACCTCAGGGGAAAACATTATCCACTCACCCCGAACCCAAGTCTGGTGCATATGAGCAGAGCCAGGCGTGTCGATCTCGGTATTAAAATTAGCATAGAACTCCCGCACCAAAGCATCGTAAACTGGGTGTGGTCGCTCAACGACCTTCTGCCAACCACAATTTTCGACCAACGTGACAATCTCAAATCCCAGGAAGTCATCAAGTCGGACTGGCCGCTCCCCCAGCAGAGCCCATCTGCTGATAATGTCAGCATGTCGGGTAGAGGCGATCGAGGTCAAGAACCTCCGGAAGCCGCCCTCGCGATCTCGAGACTGGGCAGTACCCGAAGTAGATGCAACTTTTTCCTTACCCTTTGATGTTCTTTTCGGCGGCATCTGAAAGAAAGCCAATGAAAAAAATATTAGTGAAAGCATATTAAGTGGCATAAGAAATCTCAAATCCCCCAAACTGTCTTCAAAGCATGCATATGTCGACCTACAATATGTGGTGAACAACCTAAGATGACTCAAAGATGACAATTCCCTAAAACAGTGCATAGTCGACTGGGTATGTTCACCCCCGGACACCACCTAGAAAAATCGAAATTTTTTCGAGCATCGTCCGGGCATATAAAAGTACTCACGTTGAACTACCACATATCAAAAATTAAGAACATTTGGATTTCATTTGAGTTGGGAAACCGAGGGGCAAAGTAGGTGACATGAGGGACGTGAAAGTGTGATTTCTAGAAATTAGGTGACATGACATAGACCCGATCGAGCAAAGGTGACATTATGCGAGAAAATGGGTATATAACAGTGTACGTGATCATGCACATACCAAAAATTAAGTCAAGTTGGCAATTCGTTTCAAAATAAGGCATGTGTAACATAGGATGTCTGACTCCGGACATCATCGAGAAAAGTAAAGATTTTCCCAAGCAACTTCCGAGCATATGAAAGTACTCACTAGGAACTACCACATATCAAAAATTTAGGTCATTTGGACTTCGTATGAATAAGGAAAACGATAGTCGAAGTTGGTGACGTGAGGTGTGGTGTCCTAGGCATAAATGTGCCGAAATGTGCCAAGTAGCAGTTTTGCTATGATATGGGATAGAATTTCATTACATTCAGTCATGCAAAACACAGAGAATGAAGCTGGAATTCGAGATTCACAGCAAAGGCATGAAAAGTTACACTTCGACATTTCATCAAACAGGTTGCAGGCACAGTGAAGAATTCGAAATTAAGCATAGCAATCAAGGTGAAAACCTAGCCAAAAACATACATGTCACAACCCATTCACAACTCCAAACTAACCTAGGCCCATACTCCATCAATTAACACGCAGAAAAGTCGAGTGGAAACCTCAAAAACGGAGTAGACTAGGGTTGAGAGAGAAGAGGAAATCATACCTGTGCAGCAAAGTAGTGTGAGGATTGATGAATGTTGTTGCAATGCAAAATGGTGGAGGAGATGAAATCCTTGGTGGATGTCGAGCTCGATGGAGGTGGTCGATTTCGTGTGCGGGATGGCTCGAGAGTGCACGGGTATTCGAGGTCGCGTGTGTGCTGGAGTGCCGGGTTCTGGGTTTAAAAAGTCAGAATTTTTTTTTTTTTTCATTTACTCTATGCGGTAGCATAGAGCATTTATATACGGCCGCATAGAGTTGATGTTCAGCACCAAGGTAGGCACTGACCATTGAATGCGACCGCATTCAATTTACTCTATGTGGTCGCATAGACTACCAGAACAGTGTTTTCTGTGTATTTTCCATATTTTTCTGGATTCGAGCATCCCGACGCCCAAAACCTCGATTTTCGTGCCCAATAAGTTAAAAAGGGTGTATGAAGTGTATGCAACATGAAAAAAATCTTAAAACATACTCAATCCCTCAAAAACTTATTTTTAGTCGATTTTCCCCAAAATGTACACTTTTCCACATTTTGACGCTTTCGACCTTATCACTCCCCACGCCTCGATTTTCGTGGTTAACAAGTTAAAATGAGTGGAGTGAGTGTATGCATCATAGAAAAATTTCAAAATGTACTCAAGTCTTCAAAAACGTAATTTTTACCATTTTACCCCAAAATTCCAACTCGTTGCCAAAAATACCCCTCGATCACTCGACTCCCCCAAAATTTATCAAAACACATTTAAAACCGTGGGAAGTGTAAGTACACTATAACGCACAGTCAAAACCACTTTGAACCAAAAACTCACATGTTGGCTCGAAAATATATTGAAAAAAACTCGTTTTGCCTCGAAATGCGTGATTTTGACCCTAAATCGCCCAAACAAGATTGCAACACCCCATTAAACATGCAAAATGCATTCAGAACTTGTGTGAAGCATGCATAGACACTTAGTGAACTACCTAGGTGATCGATGACCTAAAGTTACTAAAGATGCATAGAAAACATGAAAAAAATCCTAAATCTACTGCGTAAAGCACAATAAATAAAAGGGTAGAGATGATGGGTTGCCTCCCATCCAGCGCTAGTTTATAGTCTATAGCTCGACTATACCGTGTTAGGTTGACTCCGGTGGTGCAAGATCAACGGTAGACTTCTCTTTGGAGAAATCGCCACTCCAATAGTGCTTCAACCTCTGTCCATTGACTGTGAAAGTGCCTTTGGTGTCATGAGAAATCTCAATAGCCCCGTATGGAGAGACTTTTGAGATAGTATAGGGACCAGACCACCTCGACCTCAATTTTCCCGGAAAGAGCTTGAGTCTAGAGTTGAAAAGCAACACTTTCTGCCCCACCTCGAACTCTCTCTTCTGAATATGCATATCATGAAACTTCTTCGTTCGCTCCTTGTAGATTTTTGCATTCTCATAAGCCCCCAATCGAAATTCATCCATTTCATTGAGTTGGAGCATCCTCTTTTCACCAGCTGCTTGCAAATCCAAGTTTAACTGTCTGAGAGCCCAATATATGCACGATGCTCCAATTCCACTGGCAAGTGGCATGCTTTCCCAAAAACAAGACGGTAAGGTGACATGCCTATAGGAGTCTTGAAAGCTGTTCTGTACGCCCACAAGGCATCATCTAACTTCTTAGACCAGTCCTTCCTTGAAGAACTCACTGTGACTTCAAGTATCCTTTTCAACTGCCGATTAGAAACTTCAACTTGACCGCTCGTTTGAGGATGATACGGTGTAGCTACTCGGTGTCGGACTCCATATTTACTCAACAACTGTTCAAATTGGCGATTGCAGAAATGTTTACCCCCATCACTTATAATAGCTCTCGGTGTGCCATATCGGGTGAAAATGTACTTCTTCAAAAATCCTATCACCACTTTTGCATCGTTTGTTGGTAAAGCGACTGCTTCCACCCATTTGGAGACATAATCAACTGCCACCAAGATGTACTGATTAGAGAACGAAGGAGGGAACGGACCCACGAAGTCAATACCCCAAACATCAAAAAGCTCGACCTCGAGAATACTATTCTGAGGCATCTCATTCCGTCTCGATATATTTCCTGTGCGTTGACACCTGTCACACCTCTTCACAAATTCAAAGGTGTCTCGGAACATGGTAGGCCAATAGAATCCCGATTGCAAAATCTTTGCTGCCGTCTTAGAAGCCCCGAAGTGTCCCGCATATGCAGATGAATGGCAATGCTCTAGGATTTGAGGTACTTCTTCTTCCGGCACACACCGTCTGATGATCTGATCAGCTCCTCTCCTATAAAGTATGGGATCCTCCCAAAAGTAGTATTTCAACTCCGAAAAGAACTTCTTCCTCTGATGACCTGAATAATCGGTCGGAGTAATGGATTTCACCAAATAATTCACTATATCCGCATACCAAGGTACAGCTTCCACATGAAAAATCTGCTCATCTGGGAACACTTCATTTATTTCCACTGCATCTGTCTGATCTCCTTGGTCAAGGTGAGATAGGTGATCTGCTACCCCATTTTCACTCCCTTTTTTATCTCGAATCTCCAGGTCAAACTCTTGCAGGAGTAAGACCCATCGAATCAATCTCGGGTTTGCATCCTTCTTTGTCATCAAGTATTTCAATGCAGCATGATCCGTGTAGACTATTACCTTCGACCCAACAAGATAGGATCGAAATTTGTCGAAGGCATAGACCACAGCTAGAAGCTCCTTCTCAGTAGTGGCATAGTTGAGTTGTGCATCATTTAGTGTCTTCCTTGCATAGTAGATCACATGAAAAATCTTACCCTTTCGCTGCCCCAACACTGCCCCCACCGCGTAATCACTAGCATCACACATAAGTTCAAACGGTAATTCCCAATCTGGTGCTATGATGACCGGTGCTGAGATAAGCTTGTCCTTTAGAGTGCTGAAAGCCCGTAGACAATCTTCAGTAAAATCGAAAGTGGCATCTTTGAGTAGCAGGTTGCAAAGAGGCTTCGTAATTTGTGAGAAATCTTTTATAAAGCGTCTATAGAACCCAGCATGCCCCAGAAAACTGCGAACACCCTTAACTGAGGTAGGTGGCGGTAATTTCTCAATGACCTGAATTTTTTCTTTGTCCACCTCGATCCCCTCAGACGAAATGCAGTGTCCCAATACGATGCCTTCTTGTACCATAAAATGGCACTTCTCCCAGTTCAATACCAGATTTGTTTCCTTACACCGCTGCAACACCAAGTTCAGATGCTCCAAACACTCATCAAAAGACGAACCGAACACTGAAAAGTCATCCATGAAGACTTCTATGAATTTTTCTACCATATCAGAGAAGATGGCCATCATATAACGCTGAAAAGTGGCCGGTGCATTACATAAACCGAAAGGCACCTGCGGTAGGCAAATGTACCATAGGGACAAGTGAAAGTAGTCTTCTCCTGATCGTCTGGCGCTATAAGTATCTGATTGTAACCGGAATACCCATCAAGAAAGCAGTAATGTGAGTGACCTGCTAACCTTTCCAACATCTGATCAATGAATGGCAAAGGAAAGTGATCCTTTCGAGTAGCATTGTTGAGTTTACGATAGTCAATGCATACTCTCCATCCTGTAACAGTCCTGGTAGGTATTAATTCATTCTTCTCATTCCTTACAACCGTAATACCTCATTTCTTTGGTACAACCTGAACAGGACTGATCCATGCACTATCTGAGATAGGGTATATGATATCTGCATCTAAAAGTTTCATAACCTCCGCTCTGACCACTTCTTTCATATTTGGATTTAGCCGTCTCTAACTATCTATACTTGGCTTGAAATCATCCTCCATGAGGATCTTATGCATGCAAAGTGAAGGGCTGATCCCTTTGATGTCAGCAATAGACCACCCAATAGCTGTTTGATTATCTCTGAGCACCCTGAGCAATCTTTCCTCTTCCACCTTGTTAACTGAATTTGCTATTATGACCGGGAGTGTAGAAGACTCTCCCAAGTAGGCATACCGCAGATGAGATGGTAGTTGCTTGAGCTCTAGCTTCGGCGGTTGTTGGACTGACGGTAGAGATTTTGTAGGACCGGTCCCCAACTCCTCAAAACTTCGTTTTCTTGCATAAGGTGGGTTTGTTTCCATGAATCTTGCACAAATCTCAATCTCACTCGAGTTAGTGTAAGTGGACTGAGAATGCATGATGCAAGCCTCATAAGTGTCGGCTGGATGTTGCAACTGAAAAGTTTCTTGAATTGCTCTATCAACCACATCAATCTGGAAACAACTGTCAGTCTCTAGTGGAAATTTCATAGCCTTGAAGACGTTGAACGAAATTTGTTCCTCTCCCAATCTCAGAATCAATTGCCCTCGATGTACATCAATAAGAGCCCTTCCAGTAGCCAAAAATGGTCGACCCAAAATGAGTGGCACATCTTTATCTTCCTCCATGTCAAGAATGAGAAAGTCTGCTGGAAATATAAGTTTCTCTACTTTAACCAAGACATCCTCAATAATTCCTCGTGGATGAGTGATAGACCGATCAGCTAGTTGTAAGGTTACTGTAGTTGCTTTAGCTTCTCCCAATCCCAGTTTCCTGAAAACAGAAAGTGGCATTAAGTTAATACTAGCACCCAAATCACATAAAGCTTTATCGAAGTGAAAATTTCCTATAGTGCAGGGAACAATAAAACTCCCTGGATCTTTAAGCTTTGGAGGAAGCTTTTTCTGAATTCTTGCGCTGCATTCCTCTGTGAACATCACCATCTCATGTTCTTCAAGTTTGCGCTTATTGGATAGAATGTCCTTGAGGAATTTGGCGTAACTAGGAATCTGCGTGATTGCTTCAGCAAACGGAATGTTGATGTGAAGTTTCTTGAAAACCTCCAAAAACTTCATGTATTGTTGGTCCAGCTTATGCTTTCTTAACCTCTGAGGGAATGGGATTGAAGGTTCATATTGATTGACAGAAATAGTTGTTTTGGCCTGTGAAGTGCCTGAAGCCTCTTTGTTGGCTGTCACCTTAGTGTAGTCCGTTTTATCCTCGTTTGTAGGAGATACTGCTGCTTTGTCTGCACCTGGTCTCTTGACATGTATTTCTGGCAGCTGAACCCCGCTTCTTGTAGTAATAGCCTGAACATGCTCCCTGGGGTTTACCTCAGTATTGCTTGGCAAGGTACCCGGTGCTCGTCCATTTACTGCAAGTGCTATCTGACCCATCTGAGTTTCAAGGTTCTTGATTGCTGCACCCGCCAAAAACTTGACACGTGAAAACTTGTTCGACTTATAGTACAATCAAAAGGAGACGGTTCGGTGCCATATTATATGTCTCTGTCAGTATCTTGGGTGTGATACCAGGACGAATGGACTCCAGTGGTTGTGAAGGAGCAGATAATAAATCCTGGAAAAAAAAGATCATCGTGCTCTGTATGTCCGCTGGGATAGAAAGACCTTCTCTAGCCTCAGTCATGATAGTCCTGATTCAAGATCTGGTCCATCATCTCTGAACCATCACATGAAAATATCGTGAGTTGTGATGTCCCTCAGACACCCAACGAGAACCTGCCTTTCGCTTCCAAAAATCCTCCAAGTAAATCACGATTTTTCGGAATAGGGTCCTTCTCAAAATCAATCTCTGTCTGGTCTACTCTCGCCTTAGCATCCCTCACCCGCTGAAATACATCTCTGAATACTCGTTGATTCCACCACCGTGACACGCGAAAACTTGTTCGACTTATAGTACCGCAAGTGTACGGTTCGTTTCAAGTAATAAAGTGGATTTTGAAGTCCAAGTATCGTTCCCACAGAGATTTAACAGTTTAATTCTATATAATTCGACCTTAACCGAAACAAAATTTGTGTTTGAATGTTTGTAACTAGATTGCAACTAAACTAAGTGAGCTACTTATGCAAAATAGAATGAAATATCTAATTAAATGCGAGGTTAACTACGTGCAATAATTTGACTAAATGCAAGATGTCTTAACAATCAAATAAGGAGCGTACTAGGTTCGCGAATCCCCATGTAATAATTTATTTCAACCCTAGTTCTACAATTTGACAACACGTTTGAATGATGACGAATCAATATTCCTATTTTATTCAAAACTCTCTTTCGATTAAGTTTGAACCTATTTTCATATACGACACCGACTATATCTCTATGACGGGAGCAAATATACAAAAATGCATGGAGTTCTATGAATACTTAGAGATTCACGTAAGGCATAGCGGTATATCTCTATCCCCTATCGGACCCTACGATGATTTATACCTTGTCTAATCTATTTATCCTCTTTCGAATGGATTAAATAAACCACAACACATCACACAATCACATGCATAATAATTGTAGACTTAATTCAATCTATATAAACCATTCATCAATCCAAAACGCGTTTTAACGTCAAATAAATAAAACTAGGAATCAAAATATCAAATTACATGGTTCATCGTTCACCTAGCACATTAAAAACTAGCCTAGCATGATAAAACTATGAAAACTAAGAGAAGAAAGAAAATAAATTGAAGAAGACATCACCCTATTGGATCTTGAAGTGAAATCTTGAATCTTGGATCAATCTTCTCGTTCTTCACCTTCTTTTTGCTCTTCAATAGGTAAATAATAGTAGAATAAGGCGGAACCCTCGTTTCTGGTCGTGTTTAGGGTTTTAAAGGGGTTCTAGATTGGTTTCCATAAGAGATTGAATCAAATAAGGAAATCAAAATATCGCGCCCAGAAATGAACTATGCGGCCGCATAGAGTAATTCTATGCGGTCGCATAGTTATAGAGATTGCGGGATCAAAGGATTCTGCCCAAACCTATGCGGTCGCATAGGTGTTACACTATGCGGCCGCATAAGTGTTACACTATGCGGCCGCATAGTGTAAACTACTTTTCAGAAGTTGCATTTTAGTCCCTGATTTCCGTTCCTTCATTCTTGAGCTCCTTTCAACTTTCTTCTTCTTTCTATGCCTCGTTTCACTACTCAACTTGTACTCAGCTCCCTTTGATACTCGATTTTCTCGTCGGGTCAACTTTTGAATAATTGCATTCGGGTCCCTGAACTTTCGTTTTCTTCTAGTTTGGTCCTTTTTCGCTCATTTTCGCATACTTTTGATTCCATCCATCAGTGTAGTCCTACAAACACAAATTGTATCGAATTAAGCCAATATTCAACATATACGTTCACAATTAGCCATGTTTTGTGGCCTAAATAAGTGTGTAAAACGCACTTATCACACCGCAACCCTTGTTTCAGCCTGAAGAACTTCTCCCAAAGAGCAACCATCCCCGTAAAATGAGTAGGGAGTAACCACTTCTAAAATATAAAGGCTGAGAAATCATGATGTTTGGTCCAAACATTGAGGAATCGAAATGGTCTAGGTCCCAAATTATCATCAGAAATCCATTGTAAAAGTAGCGGTGAATGATCAGATGAAGTCCGATTGAGATGCGTCACGTTAAGCATTTTACAAAAATCTACAGCTACAGAGTTCATCAAAATTTGATCCAATCTCTTACTAAGCCTACCATTTGTCCAAGTGAACTGAGACCCAGAAAAACCAACATCATCTAATCCACAGGCCAACATCATATCAGAGAAGGCATTAAAGCCACGATCTTTGTATTATCTTTCTAATAAGATGATACCACCTTAACACTTGTTGGGATAATTGATGAGACCTTAGTTCATTCGTTTGCACGATGGCTCCATTATTATCACAACGTAGAATTTTGTGATCAACAATGTTAGGAACTATTCCAAGTTCATTAATGAGCTCCTTGATCCAGACCACATCTATTACTGCTTCTAAAGCAATAGTGTATAAAGCATACACCAATGAATCAACAATTATTTCCTATTTGGAACCTTTCCAACACACCGCTTAAAAGTAAATCAATATCTTGATTAGGATTTGCTATCATTCTAGTTTGACTAGAAGTTAGCATATGTGTATCCATGAATTCTCAGTTCATTTTCTTCATATAAAATATTCTCAAGATTTTATCTATGTAGATTGGGATGAGTTAAGCATTCCTCTACATTTATCTCTATAAATCAAGATTCTTTTTTCACATCTTTCATGGATATATTATTTGACAATCATGATTTCAATGATTGAAACAAAGGGATGTCATTTCCTATTAATATTTTATCTATATATAATATTAGGAAAGTGAAGATTCCAACTCCTAGAGATTTTCTTTAATCCATAAATGGATCGATCAAACTCACATACGTTTTTGGTTTCTTTGGAATCAAAATATTTGTGTTGTGTCATGTACACTTCCTCTTGCAAATTCTTATTAATGAATGCAGTTTTGGCATCCTTTTACCATAACTCATATGGAGTTTTTGTCGACCGACTTAGATGAGACACGATTTAGTTTGTAGCACGTGGCAATCAGTGTATAACCCCAAAACAGTTTTGGGAAGTTTGTATGGTTTGTTATTATTCAGATTATATCTAATAGTGTGCAGTTCATCCATTCATATACATCGTTGTGTTGCAATGTATACATCGAAATCCATTGTGAGAGAATCTTATTTCCTTTTAGATCATTTAAAAGCTGCTCTTGGTGTGAAAATATCTTTACATATTTGTTCCTCTACTTTTAGCTTGAATTTTTTGAACCTTTCAAGGGTTTCATGCTTGAATTTCATCAAATATACATGATTATTTCTGAAATTGTTAACAGTAAATGTGATGAAATAAGAGAAATCTCATTTGGCATTAATTGACATGGGTCCATATACATCACTTTGTATTAGACCAGTAATTGTACATATTTTTCACCTTTTCAAGTAAAATAGGATTTGGTCATTGTGCCTAACAGGCATGATTTGCATTTGTCATATGATTCAAAATCAATTGACCTAAATATACATCTCTATGTAATTTTGGAATTGCATTCTCATTTATGTGATCAAGTCTGCAATGTCAAATTTAGGTGTTATTCAGATTATCTTTTTTATGCCTCTCAATTTCTATACTCATTAGAGAATATTCGGTATTTAAAATATAAATGTCATCTTTTAATTCACCATAATCATTAAGATCTTATCCAGAAAAAGAGAACAACAATTGTCCTCAATATTAAAATAGCTCATGTCTAGACATGAAATTTATTTAATGTTCTAGTAATGGTGGATACAAAATAATATTTCTTTAATTCCAATATTAAGCTTAAGGGCAATGGCAAGAAGTATGCCCCTACAAGAAATGCAACAACCTTCGTTCATTTTCAGTGTATTGGTCAACTTCTCCCTCTTGCAGTAGTCTACTTCTATTTAGTTTCTACATATAAATATGAGGTCCATTCTGGTATCTAATACCAAGAAACTAATGAAGCAGATATAAGTTGATGAGAATTCGGATAGCTTAGAACTACCAAACCCACGTCGTTTGTTGAAGAACGCAAGAAAACCCAATTAAACCTTGGTTTGTAGATTTTGATTCAAAATATGAATCGAAAACAACCAACGATCCGAAAGAAACGCTGACCCTTTTTGAATTCAATATTAAGAACTTCACCCAAAGGATTGAACGCCACAAGATCGATTCTTGATAAGTTCAGAGTTGCCCAATTAAGAACAAAGGAATTGAAGCCAATTAATTCTCTCAATAATAATGTGTTTAAGAATAATGTCAATAATGATAAGTATTTATACTTATCCCAAAAACCTAGCCCAAAAACGTGTAAACCCTAAAAACTTGCGAAATTATGGAAATAAAATAACTTCTAGTCAAAATATGGAAAATTCCGAAATTATCCTAAAAAAACAAACTATGCGGTCGCATAGTTATATTATATGCGGCCGCATAGTTCATGCGGTCACTTCTTCTGGGGTCTCTGACCATTGGATGCGGCCGCACCCAAGTTCCTTCTATGCGGCCGCATAGAAGTGACTTTCACCTTCGTCTTCGGCTGCTTCCAATACGTTGATCCACGTTGATTCGGATTTCGACCCCAACATGGAACTTGCCTCTTTTTGCGTGTAGCTCATGACGTCGTCCACCGTTGCTTGTGCAAGTAATCCCTTAGCTTGTTTTATTCGATTTGCTCTCAAACGTGTCATTGGTCCATCGTCAACAATCAATGGATCCTTCCACTGACTTGCTCTTGTTGTATCGGCATCCTGGATCTTTGCTCTTGTTGTATCGGCATCCTGGATCTTTGCTCTTGTTGTATCGGCATCTTGGATCACATCATAAGTCTTGCAATCTTTCTTCTAATGACCTTTCATTCTATAATGATAATAAGAGTCTTCAGACTTGATAGTGTCCTTCTTCGCTTTTACCGAGTGGTCTTGGATGCTTTTCTAAAGCATCCTTTAGACTTCCTCTTACAACCCTTAGGAGAATCAATGACTAAGATTTGCCCACTACAAATTTTGATATTGGGTTTAACAGTCTTAAACAAGTTCAGCAACTAAGTGTGCACTCGAGCTTATTCATATTAAAATTCATAATTATTTATGAATAGCTCTTTATCAGAGATTGTAAAATCAAGTCTATACTTAGTTCATAGTCCATATTGAACCAAATTGAGACAACTTCTCAATGTCAATCATCTTCAGTCATGAGTAATGATTGAAGATCTCTCTGTTATTTTGCATCGGTATAGTTTATTGGAAGTCTCATATCACTTCACACATGATTATTCATCATACAACTCTTTGAAATGAAAAATCATGTATTAGCATCTATAATGTCATGTTTCTTTTGTAACTCAGATGACAGAGTTGCAAGCATCACACATGTTACAGTACTATCATCATTATCGTGTTTATTACAACAGCCACATCTTCCTTAATTGAGTCATTAGAAAGTGTCTCTATAAAAGGCTACTTAAGGACATAATAAATTTTTTTTATGCCTGAGAACAATTCTCAGATTACTGTGTCAATCAAGAAGACTTGTTTTGATTGTTGGCATACAGTATGCCTCTCAAATACATATGATTACTCATGATTCAATAAATATAAATGACAAAAAGCAAAAGAATAATACATAAAATGCATCAATTAATTTAACATGATCTTTTATTAAATTAATTATGCTCCCATTATTTAACTCAAATTTATGACCCTCTCGCATAAATTTATGAAATTCATATTTGACTCCTAGTGAACTGGGATCGCATTTGTTATATTAAGATCTTGAGTGTACTCACCAAGCTTAATAAAATATTTCGGTAGATACTATTATCAATTGTATCTCCGGACAACTCTCAAATCATTAAACTGACAACTCTTTATCTTCACCCATCATATGTGTTAGCTTAACAAACTTCTAGAATTTATCTCCTTGCGTATACTCAACAAAAGATAAATTTTAGTTAAGTCGAATCCATCGTTCAGAAATATTGAATATTTCATAGTGTCAAACATATTTCTAATAGACTACCTTGAGTGTACTCAACAAGTTGAGACGATTTACGACTCTCATTTTTCCCTATAATGATGGAAGGCGAATAATAAACTAACTTAATATTTTAATGAGGGGTTCTGTATGGAAAGGCCACATTACATATATTTTATCATACATCTAGCTTTCAAATAAACATATATATATAATAGTGATGTGATCCTGAGTAGGGAAATCACATGAAACTCGCATGATGAATTGAAAACACCAGGAAAGTCCAAATTCAAGTTGTAGACGATAGGATCTCGACCCGCAAATTATTGAACCAAGCAACCGAAAAAATGGAGTTTGAATGACCTCTTGATTACAAAACCAACTAACTTTGATTTGCGAATGCCACAATGGGTGTCTAATCCTTTGAAAAGTTCTAAGAATTGAACGCCACAAATATAACAATATATTTGATAAGCTCGAAAGTTCATTCAAGAACCCATGAGAGAAAATTTCTTAATTCAATTCATCATAATAAAAGTTTTAAAGTTTACAATGAAAAATAAAATCATACTAAAGCAATAAACCCTAAGAGAAACGGAATTAAAAGAGTCCTAAAATAACAAAATTTGTCAAAATTAAGAATTATAGTGAAATATGGAAACTCACGTAAAAAAGAAAATATTCTTCCAGAATTAGTGTTATTCCGAATCATATCAAATAGTGTGGACGATTATGGACTTTTATTATCTAGTCTTCATGGATCATAAGAAAGACTAGGTGGTCAGTTCTTAGGGGGTATTGCATTGACTCACACAATGCTCCTTCTCTATGGCTTCCCTTTCTTCTTGTTTCTTCAATTAGCCTAGCTACAAACTCTATCCTATACTAGTCGGCATGTAGGCCTAAATAATTGGACACGCAAGCACATAAAATTACAACGGACTCATAGGTCCAAAACAAGTTTCTAGTTTCTAGTAATTAAAGTCATCTAAACTAATTTATACAAATGAATCAGAAAAATTAAACAATTAATTAATCATATTAATCAATTAATTTAGTTTAGCGAAATTTATTTAATTAAAATCAAATTTTAATTATACATACCAAATTAGAGTCTAACTCTAATTTCACAATAATAGAGTAGAACTATTTAATTTAAATCAAATTTTAATTAAATAACAAATTAGAGTCCAACTCTAATTTCAAAACTTAAGGCGGTTGAATTGAATTCAAATTAAATTCAAATTAAATATCAAATTAGAATCCACCTCTAATTTGAAGAACATATTGTGGTGAATAATTAATTAAAATCAAATTTTAATTAAATACTAAATTAGAGGTCACTCTAATTTAAATTAAATTAACAATCTAATTTAGGATAAACTCTTAAATAGATTAAAATTCAATTTAGGGTCGAAGTTTAATATTTAAGTTAAAATATTATTTTTTTTATTTTTTTTATAAAAAAAAATTCAAAAGTCGTCAATTTCAAATAAAATTTTAATTTGGGTCAAAATTAAAATTATAGATCAAAGCCATTTGAAAATCAAACTTAAATCATTTTAATATTTAAATTCAAAACTCTTTTTGAAAATTGCAACTTCACCCAAGTTTCAAATTAAAAGCATGTCCTTCAATTTCGAAAACTGTATGATTTGCAAATTGGTCCCTTTTTCATAATTGTAGGAGGGGGCCTATAATTTCACAAATTGCCTCAAAGGCCCTCGCCTCCAACCATCTCCATATAACACCAATTGTCCTAGCAACAATGGTGAGCCATTGCTGTCATATAACGACGACACACTGCGTGTGACGGAAAGAGCCTACTACATTGCTACAATAACCATCTACAAAGCTACTGCGATTTCCAACTGTGGCGCTCGTCGTTGCTGTTACTCGTAGCGCCGATAGTCATCGTTGCTTTTGCTCGTAGCGGCGCGTTGCCTTGTGCGTGGCAACACGATGCATAAGTGTAGTGGTCGAGCTCGCCACCTGTGGCCGACGGCTGCCATTGCCATCAGTCGGTGCCTGCTTTGACCTTCAAATCCTATTTTCGAGCGAAAAATTAATTTTCATTTCAAATAGATTTTTGAATATGAAAAATAATTTTCTAAATTACTAAATTCAAGAAAAATATGAATAATCAACTTTTGATTGCTCCAAAATGCAAAACATTTTGTAAAAAGCACGAAGTATGCTTTGATATCACTATTGGAAATTTACTGAATCATGTACAACGGAAAATAAACAAAATCTCAGTTCCTACAAATGATCTACTTTTGTGTTAAGATAGGAATTATGATATGAATTATACCTTTGTTGAATTATGTAAACTCCTTTGCTTTTCTTGAACTCGAACAATCACGATCTGCAATTCACAGATATCTAATTGTCCAGCCTCCAATGAAAATCCACCGAGGGAACAAGAATGAGAGAACTAAGGTTTTACTTTTCTTGTACTAGCAATAATAATTATAAACTCTTCTCATTTTCCAAACCCTGGAAACATATTAATGTAAGTCGAAGTGAACTTGGCTAGCCTCTTAACTTAATCCGGTCTAATATTTAATTAATACCATTAATTAAAGTTGGCCCAAAAAATAATTAATCCAATTAATTAATCCTTGCCTATTAACTAGCAATCCAATTAATTAATTGATAAATCTCATTCTCCTAATTCTCCTTTTGTATGTGACCCATTAGGTTTCCAATCACGATGTCTAACGGCGTAAATTATTATTTTGATTCTAACAAAAAACGATGAATTAAAGCACTCATTTTAATTTATCACTAATTCCCATCCATTATCCCATATCGATATCTAGCAATGTGGCAGGGCAATACATGTGACGTGAAATGTTATGTGGTATGACAAAACCAAACTTTTTTGTTTACCGTGAAACTATAATGCTTTCGTCAACATGATCCGATCAATTACGAGATATGAATATGTGTTAATCTCAATTATCGATCGTATCTTTCATTCCATTATTAAGTCAATATAAGTTGAGAACTCCTTTTCGACTTATGAGTATACCTTGACCAAAGATTTCGTATCAACTTAACTGGATGAAATGTAGATCTTAATCTCTTGCTATATAAAAGCGATGAATCATCTATTGATCATTCATAACCTTCATATGATTCTTAACTCACTTGAACGATGTCATATTAGCGGTCCTTGGTAGAGCAACATTCATCATCACTAAAGTATGATTGTCCTCATATAAGGCACTATGATGACCTCAAGTCAAAAGACTAATTTCAGATTAACCACTGATACTTAGATAGTTATCCGTGTGGAATTTTCCCAACGAGTCTCCAATATTTTGTTTTATAACAAAATATCAACGTGTTCATTTAAGTGTCACCACACTTTAGCTTATGAGATCAGTTACTTACTTCACAAGTAAGAAATGTCACACGTGATAATCTATTCGTAATAATGATATCGGTATCTCATTTAGTTATTATGTAATTTGTATCTCACAATTACAACTCCTTATGATCATCTTGTTTCATCAATTATTATATGTTGGTATTCTTCAACGATTTTTCTTCAATATCTTCGCTATCGGTCATAATGAAACGCTACATTATATAAAAAAGTGTCAACAACCTTTTCTTTTCTTTTCTATTTCTTTCTCCATAATAACATAATTTATTGAGATATCTTAAGTTTCATTATTTCAAGTGCCAGAACCTCTTCTGATATTTTATTATTTGTTATGTCTATATACTCACGAAGAGTATATGTCTCCTTAATGGAACTATCTATGTTTGCTCCATTTTCTTTTGGAAATTTTTGTACTAGAATTCAATGAAACGCTACATTATATAAAGAAAATGTCAACAACCTTTTCTTTTTTATTCAATTTGTTTCTCCATAATAACATAATTTATTAAGATATCTCAAGTTTCATTATTTCAGGTGCCTAAACCTCTTTTGAAATTTTATTATTTATTATGTCTAAATACTCACTAAAAGTATATGTCACTTTAATGGGGCTATCTATGCTAATTGCTCCTCTCTCTTTTTTGGAAATTTTTGCATTAGAATTCAATGTATTCACGTTTTAGACGTGCTAAAGTTTTATCAAATATAATATTAATTAATTGTTCTTCCATAATGTCAATTCAGGGTTGGAGCATTTAAAAGTGATATATGAGATATTGTTGATCTCTTTGATTAATAAATGCATTTAAATGAATTATCTTTCGAACTTGTAGTTTAAGTTATCTTTTGTGAGGATTTAGATAGTATAATAATGCATTTGTACGTTCAACTTCTTAGTTCCTCCTCTAATGCTGAGAAAATCGTCATGTCAAATTGACAATCAACAAACAAAGTTATAAATAATCAATCATTAGAGCTTGATATATTTTATAAGGGTTCAAACTATGCATTTATTCTTGACATTCTTTACTTTTCATCCCAGTGCATTGTGTGGATCAATCTTACATATATTGAACTATCAGAATAATTAGAAGAAAAAATTAAGTTCGAACCATAAGTCAAATATAACAGAGAAAACTTTGATATTGGAATGATGCTAATAGCATTCTCTGGACAGTTGGAAAGCACTTTGTTCTCAATTGTAATAGTATAAAGATTAATTGAAGATGTTTAACAAATAATAATGTCAAATTATTTATCAATATCCCAACTAACATTTATTAGAATGCTGATATTTAAGCTCACTAGCATTAACAAGACACATCGTCTTGATTGTATAATTTGAGAATTATGCTTATAATTCAAAACTTGAGCTGTCATTTGGTAAACTTTAGGTTGCAAACATCGTGCAATCATCTAGTAGATATATCACATCTATTAAATACAAATAATATCTAGATGATTAACATGGAATGATGAAGCCCCATTTATCTCCCTAATTAACTTTAAGAAACATAGGACATTTAGTACAAATTTTAGCGGGTGGTGTTTAGTGACTATTTTTTAATAAGGAGAACAAACATCATATACAAAATCATTGGAATAAAGAATCTTATGACTGTTTATTAAATATCCATTTGAATTCTCAATTGTGTATCATTATTGATCCAACGTTGGTATAACTGGTCATGTCAAACAATAATACATTCAATAATTAAACTTCTGGTTTAATATATTGTTTGCTTCAATTGTACTAAAACTTATATAGTAAAAATTAAGAAAAGGAGAGTAATATTATATTGACTCTTCTAGAGCCTTATAATCAGATTTGCAAAATTTAATAACATGTATTGATTTTCATCATTCTCCTATTTTCCTTTTAACAAGTCACCATGAGTTTAGTTGGATGCTTGTACGTTGATAAGTGTAAAATGTACAATTATCTAAGTCATCAAAAGTGGCTTTTGTGAGTATTATTATGAAATTGATACTTAATTTTTTGCATTTTTATTATGTTAAGGGAAAACTCGAGATTGGATCAAAAAGGACAGAATTTGGATAAATCATGCAATTTTGGGATCAAAATCTACACTTTAGAAATTGAAGAACTTGAAGTGAAGTAAAGAAAGACATAGATAGCACAATTAATTGGGCTCAAGGACTAAAGTGGATTACGTGGAAAATTTGAGGCCTTGGAAACAAGCACTAATTACTTGGGTCAAGAAAAAGGGAATCCGAAATGAAATTAAATACTAATGGTATGGACTTCTATAGAAAGCTGGCAGTTTGGATGAATTAAAAGAGGAATGAAAGTACAATTGAAATTGGACTCTTTTTGGACAAAAAGGCTGGCAGCCATTTAGATTGGAGGGGGAGGGGTGGAACGTGAGAAAGGAGAAGCAGCAGAACGTGGAATCAGAGAAAGAGCAGAAGACGGACAAAAAATTGGAGAAAAAAAATATTAAAAATTTCAGAATTTTTTGGGCAATAATCAATTGATAATTGTTCAAGAATTTTGCGAATTTTACCTAGAAAATTTACACAATGCAAGGAAGGAAATGAAGAATATTGTTTGTATTTGTGAGGAAAATATCAACAACTGCTCGGAGGATTTTTACCTTGTTTATTATAATCAAACCCGGTGATGTCTTCCAACTTTTATTTGTTTAATTCCGACATCATGAGTGGCTGAATAATTTTCATGTTAGGATTAACGATGTAGCTTAGAGTTTTAAATATTTGTTTAATTTCAAGATTTCGTGCCACTTTAATACGTGTTAATTAATTATTGTGTGTAATGCTTCAATTGCCTACATAATAATCGAGATGAGACGTATGATTATGGCTCGTGCAATAAATAACATATGTATTATAAGAGATTTATAGGAAATACGATCCTCATTGAATTTCAATTGGTTAATGCTTTCATATGTGTGTGAAATTACATAAGCTAGGTTAGTTTAAAACTTGACAGTAAATAGTAGTATCTGTGGGACAATATTTGGACTTGATAAATTCACTTTATTATTTGTCACGACCCGTACACTTAAAAAAATAAGTTTTTTGCATCGCTTCCAGGGACCACTTTCTTTGCTTTAGTTTGATTAATTAATTCTAGCTTTGTTTAAAATTTCATTCTTGTTTTTCCTTTTTCATGTTCTAATGCATCACTTCAAGAGTTGGTGATCTCGTACATTTTGATTCAAAAATTGAACGCACTTTCAATCAGAGAATTAAGCAACAACGAGAGAACATCATGGCAAAACAGAATGCATCATTACAACCTCAATAGGTTGAACAACCAGTTGAAATTGATAAAGTTGATTTGCCACTCGGGCAATTCATCACACCACATGTAGTACCAAATCGGTTGAGCATTTTATATCCTGCATTTGGGAAACAGAACTTTCAACTGAGGACTAACATTATTCTATTGTTTCAGAACAGACTATCTTTTTATGGGAATTCTCATGAGAATCCACATAATCATGTATCACACTTCTTGGACATCTATCAAAACTAGAACTTTCATGGAATATACAATAAAGCAATCAAATTGAGACATTCCCACATACAATTCATGATGGAGCAATAGAATGATTGGATTCTATACCTTCGGGAAGCATTATGAATTGGAATGATCTAGTAGAAAAAATCGTCAAGAAGTACTTTCCACTGTCGAAGGTAACAAAATTAAGACAAGATCTCCATATTTTCAGTAAGACGATTTAGAGAGCTTTCATGAAGCATGGGAAATGTTTAAAGACATCATCAGAAAGTCTCCTAACAGGCATCATTATGGTGAAAATGAGAATAATGAGCTCATACCTACCATAACAATAACAAGATAGAGGGTTTGCATTGATTATCTAAAGTTAAATACAGCAACAAGAAAAGATCACTTCCCACTACCATTCATTGATCGAATGCTTAAAGATTAGCTAGGCATTCTCATTATTGCTTTCTAGATGGATATTCGGGATATAACCTAATACCAGTTGCTCCTAAAGATCAAGAAAAGATGCCATTCACTTGTCCATATGGCACTTTTGCATTCGAGAGAATGCCATTTGATTTATGCAATACACTTGCAACTTTCCAGAGGTGTATGATGACAATTTTCTAGACATGGAAGAAAATTTATTGAGGTATTTATGGATGACTTATCAATGTTTGGGTCTTTATTTAATACGTATCTCAAGAATCTAGCCATAGTTCTACAAATGTATACTGAAAACAATCTTGTGCTGAATTGGAAGAAGTGTCACTTCATAGTTCAAGAGAGTATTGTGTTGGGTCATCGCATATGAAGTAAGGGTATTGAAGTTGATAAGGTAAAAAATCATGTAATTGAAAAACTACCACCACTTACTTCAATAAAGGGGATCAGATGTTCTCTAGATCACGTAAGATTCTACAGAAGGTTTATCAAAGATTTCTCAAAGATTACTAAACCATTATGTAACCTACTTGAGAAGGATGTCTTATTTCAGTTTACTAGGAAGTGTTTGACAACATTCAATAAACTTTAAGAAAAAGTTGGTAACTGCACCTATCATTTTGGCACCAGATTGGGATCTACATTTCAAATTCATGTGTGATGCATGTGACTTTCTAGTGGGAACAATATTAGGTCAGAGGAGATAAGATACTTCATGTAATTTATTATGCTAGCCGAACCCTCAACAATGTTCAAATTAATTACGCCACTGCTAAAAATGAGTTGTTAGAAGTGGTGTTTGTATTTGATAAATTTCGATTCTATCTCATTGGTTCAAAAGTCATAGTTTACACAGATCATGCAACCCTTAAACACCTACTACTAAGAAAGAAGCTAAGCTTAAACTTATCAGAAGGGTACTACTCCTACAAGACTTTAACTTGAAAATTCGGGATAAGAAGAGAATAGAAATTTAGTGGCAGATCATCTATCTAGATTAGAGCAGATCATACCAGCAGAGGACAATGAAATTAATGAATTCTTTCCAGATGAACAATTACTCGCTTTACTTAAGATTCCATGGTATGCAGATATAGTCAACTACCTCGTAAGTAACATTTTACCTCTAATAGTATCCACCAGCAGAGGAAGAAATTCCTTTTTGATTTGAAATATTACTTATGAAAAGATCCATATCTATAAAGGTGCGGTCTAGGTTAGATCATTAGAATGTGAGTACGAGAAGCAGAAATGGCTAAAATCTTAAAGCAGTGTTAATCATCAACATATAGAGGGCATTTTGGGTAACCAAGATAGTTGCTAAGGTACTCCAACCCGGATTTTATTGGCCAACCTTTTTTAAAGATGCCTAGTCAATACATGTGATAGGTGTCAAAGAACTGGAAACATATTGAGAAAAAATAAGATGCTTCCGAACTCCATAATTGAAGTAGAGCTCTTTGATATATGGGTTATAGATTTCATGGGACCATTTCATCTTTATATTCATGTCAGCATAACTTGGTGGAAGTAGATTACGTCTCTAAGTGGGTAGAGGCAATTGCTACACCAACCAATAATTCTCAATGGGTCATAACGTTTTTGAAGAAAAACATCTTCAATCAGTTTGGAACACCAAGGGTGATCATTAGTATTGGTGGAAAACACTTTTGCAATAGGATGTTGGATTCTGTTTTATCGAAATATAGAGTGAAACGTCACATTGCTAAAGCTTATCACCCATAAACAAGTGGTCAAGTGGAAATCTCCAATCGGGAGATCAAACGAATCCTAGAGACAGCAGTAAATTCATTAAGAAATGATTGGGCAAAGAAGTTAGTGACACTCTTTGGGCATACAAAACAGTTTTCAAAACACCTATTGGAATATCCCCATATCGATTAGTGTATGGAAAAGAGTGTCACTTACCTATGGAGTTGAAGAACAAAGCATATTGGGCAGTTAAGAAATTGAAGTTTGATATACAACAGACTGGAAGGAAAAGACTTTTACAGCTAAATGATATGGATGAATTCAGGAATGATGCTTATGAAAATACCGCATTTACGAGGAATGAACAAAGGTATGGCATAAAAAATTCATTCAAGGGAAAGAATTTCGTGCTGGGAGAAAATGCTACTCTGTAATTCTCGACTAAAGTTTTTTCCTGAAAAATTAAAATCTAGATGGTCTGGATCGTTCACAGTGGCGGAAGTGTATCTTTATGGTACAATTGAGTTACAGCATCCAGAAAAGGGTAACTTTAAAGTTATGGTCAAATGTTGAAGCGATATTTGGAAAGAGAATTATCCTCTTAGATGAACTAGAATAATCACCACAACAGTCGAGCTGGAGACTATAAATCGAGTGTTTAATGAGAGGCAACCCATTTTCTTGATATTAAACTCTTTAATTTTTAAAATTTGCATTGTATATCAGATTTTAATTAATGTATGCATGCATGCATTCATTTCGTGTCTAAAAAAAAGTTTACGTATGACTGCGGCAGACGTGCTGCATGCTACGACCAACCGCGGCTTTGCAAACCACGACTGGCCACAATTTGGCATTTTATCTTATTTTTTAATTTTAATTTAATTTGTCTTAAAAAATTGACCGCTACCAACCGCAATGTTCTTAATCGTGGTAAACTGCAGTCTAATTGAAGTCCCTGTTTATCGCGGTAGACCGTAACTTTGCAAACCATGACCAGCCACGGTTGTGGTTCCTTTTTTAAGTTTTCGAATTTTTTTTTAAAATTAATTTCCTTCTCTTATAAATTTTTTTTTTCTAAAATGAAAAAATGAATGGGTTTCATTCGAACACTCTAAATAATTTTTCAAACCTCTTTCAACTACTCTCCAAAAATCATTCTCTCCCAACATCTCTCTTTCCACTTCAAACTTTTCATCAATTGCATTGTTGGAAGCATCAAATTGAAAGTGCATCTTAGCTTCCCAATTTCAAAATTGCTTTTCAAATCTCCAAAAGGTAAGAAAAATTTACCCAAGTCTTTGTGAAAGGTAAATTCTTCAAGTCTTCTCTTCATTCTCATGGGTCCTAGAAGAAATTGAAGTACATGCATGAAATTGTTGATTATATGCTTTAACATATGGGTAATGAAAGATAGTAAAAAGTTTGTTCATTCTATATTGTTTTACTCATTACACCTAGTGTGTTTGATAAAATCACCCCTTCCCTTGGGCTGCTTGGAAATAATACCACAATTAGTTTGGGCGTGATTTTTTCCTCCATAAACACCTACATTATGAGGAAATCATGTTCAATATATATTGCATAACAAACTACATTACACCTTAGTTTGACACACAAGTTTCCTTTTTTGTTAAATTACTATAGAAATCGTGTCTAATGTGATTTGACTTTGTAGGATGACTACTTGTCAACAATGTCTCCAAGAGCTTCATCTACAAGAAAAGGCGAAGAGAGAGCCGATCCATCTATTACGGAAAAAAGAGCCAGGTCTGAACCACTTCCATATGAAGTATATATATCGTAAGAGGCCTAACAATAAGCATCTTTAATAGATGGGCTCTTCTTCTGGGGAGGGAAGTCAATTTGGAAACTATACGAAATTTTGGCATTCTCGCAGCCATAAGGGGATTGGCTTGGACAAAACTATGGACCAAACCTCACAAAATATATACAGCTGTGGTCAAGGAATTCATGGAAAATTTTAATGCAAGTATCACCGATGAGCGAATAGAGCATCATCATGAAACTTATGTGTGGAGGGTATGGATCCCTTTTAGCCTAGAGATTATCAGAGACTTTCAAAATGTTGAAGAGAGATCCGATCCATTAGAAATTACAAATTGGGAAAAAGTGGCTCAATTCATCTACCCTTTAGACAAGAAAAAATCGTGGATGAAAAGTAATATTGTACAACATGGTGAAATGAATCATGAGATGCGGTTCTTTCATCATGTCTTCGCAGCTAACATAGCTCCAACATCGTATACAACTAATATTTATCAAGCTAGGATAACTATGTTGATCGGCTCGCCATGGCATACAACTTAAATTATGGTGCCCACATCTTTACACAATTAGAGATATTGCCCTCCATCCAGGAAGTCGAACAAACACTACACCAAAAATGATCATTTGCAACACATAAATGGCAACATTCAGTAGTTAAATGTTGCTAAAGGGGTCTATCGCAACAATTTAATAAGTGAATATTGCCATTGGTTAACATAATTGAGTTTTGGCAACATTTTATAAATCTATGTTGCTAAAAGGGTCTTTCGCAACGTTTATTCTGAGTTACTAAATTTTTTATTTTTTGCAGCATTTATAAAACGTTGCTAAATATTTTTTATTTTGAAGCGTTTTGTAAACGTTGCGAAAAGTTTGTCTTTCGCAACGTTTATAAAACGTTGCAAAATTCATTTTCTTTTGCGGCGTTGTTTAGACGTTGCGAAAGACAAACTTTTCACAACGTTTTTTAGACGTTGTGAAAAGGGTCTTTCGCAACGTCTAAAAAACGTTGCAAAAAATATAACGAGTTGGGTTGGGCCAATTTTGGGTTTGGGTCATGGGTTGACCCATGAAACCAGATTAAAATTCTTAGAACCCACATGAAACCGGATTAAAATCACCAACCCGACCTACTATGGGAAAAAAATCAAAATCTTATGAAAATTTTTGATAGATCCAAAAAAACCATAACCCTAATCCCTTACCTTCCATCTCTCTCTCGCTCTCATTCCATTAGCTGCGCCGCCTGCCTTCCATCTCACAGAACAATCTGCCGAAACTGAAGCAAAAACCCTTGCTTCACCCCAAGCAATGTCGTAAACCTCATTGTCGTGGGCTATCAATTGGGTTTCAACAACACCCTTTTCAATGTCCCATATAGTTTCAACAACACCCTTTTTAATGTAGCCCAGCCGGAAACTCCAATGATATAGGCCGAGGTTTGGCAAGTTCACTCTGGCTCAACCTCAACAGGTAATATTGTTTATGTAATCCATGCACATGCTTAAATTTAGGCATGAGCAATGGGTTGGGCGTTGATTGATGTCTTTGTGGATCTGGTGTTATGAGGCAAGAAAGTGGAGATGGGATTGTGGGCAACGGGTGAATCCAGATCGGCTGGATGAATTAAATTGATTTATAGAATTTATTTTGATTTTTATGTTATTAATATTTTTATTTATTTTGGTATCTTTTAGAGTTCTGATGCAAGCAAGGCTTAAGGAGAGAACAAATTCAATGAATGGAAGAGGGAAAATGAGCTTGGAGGGTGGTGATGATGAAGATTAGAAACTGGCTAGAAGAATTCCTGCTTTAGCTAGGTGAGAAAATTGGTGTTGTATTTATTGATATATTTGTGGGTTGAAATTTTTCTTCCTTTCAAATTAAGTAAACAATAGATTCTTTTAAATCATAAAGGCTTTATTCTGGAGTTGTGGTATTAATTTAGGCAAATAGTGGCTATATTGAAATTATCATACGGGGATGACTCTTCTAAACTTATTTGGGGTTTAATTTCTTCATTCGTATTATGATGAAAAGACCTAATCACTGGAGTCACCAAATTAATAGTCTTTATATAAAACTTTCCCTATTATTTGTCGTGTCAATGTTGATAAATGATAACCATTTTAAAATTGGGGAATTTTCAGAAATATCACTGTTTTTGAAAACACACAAAAAAAAAATTCATTGACACTAGATTTGTTCAAAAAGTCACTTTTTGGTGTAAAATGTCCAAATTACCCTTAGCCTCACATTTATAGGAACATTTAATGCTCATTAATGCTATGATGCGATAATTTAATTTTTAAATACTTTACATGTCATTCATTAAATGTGATTTGACTAGATAAAAAATTGCACAAAAATTGATAAATTTAAATACCCTACATGTCCTTCATTAAATGTGATTTGACTAGATAAAAAATTGCACAAAATATTGAGAGATTAGTTATTATAAATTGTTTGTATTTTTATCTAATAACTTACTCTTTTTTAAATGTTAAATATAATATGATCATATTTATTTGAAATTTTTTAAACTACTACTAATGATGATGTGTTTGATTTTTAAAATACTTTTTGAAGAGAAAAGATACGAATATTGTGAAAATTTTCATATTTAATGAAGTATTAAGTTATTTATTTTTGGGAAGATATTGTGATATTGTAATTGAGGATTAATTATGATCATTAATGTTTCCAACAATTTCTTCCAAGGTACCAAATACATGTTTTCAAACTTTCCGGCAATTTCATCAGTTCAACTGTCGAACTCGACATTTCAAAGCCGTCGAGTTAGACATTTGAACTGTCGAACACGACATTTTGAAACTATCGGGATAGACAATTTAACTATTAACACCCTTAATTTTACCTTTTGCTATTGTATGAATTTAAATATTCGAAAGTGCTAATTCCATGTTATTACATATCGACATATTGATTGTGTAGAATTCTTATCGTTGCAATCTCAACATTTCAAGTATGAACAATCATTTGAGATCTTTATACTTTTATTTTCATTATCATTTTCAAACATTAGTGCTTCTGGCGTTCGCAAGCAAAGTACGAATCCTTATGTCCAAGTATTGCATAACATCCCGACAGTTCAACTATCGATTTTGAGAAATGGTTTGTGTCATTCTCGATAGATGGTTGCAAAGTAAAAAATTTCACTTCTCCAAAAATACGATACATTATTATTTCCAAGCATAAAATATCGTTATTATTCCATTATAATTTTCAGACAGAAGAAAACATATTTAAGTTTACAAGTAAAATACAGATTGATAGACAAAATATTGCATAACATCCCGATAGTTCACTGTCATTCCCGACAGATAGTTTCTGTTATTCTCGATAGTTGGTCCGGGTGACACAACAGCCTTCCATCACCGACACCACAATCGCGATTCCACCAAAAAAACCACCACCACTACAGCACCAGCACTCACGCCGCCCAAAATCGACACCATGATCATCATTACAACCTTACCTCTACAATAGTACCATTACCACTAACAAAACACACCCCAAAATTACTCTACAACCACCACAAAATCAAATTCATGGTTAAAGACCACCCCAAAACCATGGTCCAAAATAAATGGGATTGGGCGAAGAGAGAGAGAAGAGTGAGACGGGATTGGGAAAATAATCACCTGCATCATTAATTATCGTCATTGTGAGTTCGTGGTGGTTTCCGACGATGGGCGACGGCCGGAGGTCTTGAGAGAGAGAGGAAAGAATATGGAGGTGTTGAGAGAGAGAGAGAGAGAGAGAGAGAGAGAGAGAGAGAATATGGAGTGAAAATGAAAATTTTAGGGTTTGAATTTGAAGTTAATAAGATGGGTACCATGACGTTTCACAATTTTTGTATAATTTTTTATCTAGTCAAAATCACATTTAATGAAGGACATGTAAGATATTTAAATTTATCAATTTTTGTGCAATTTTTTATCTAATCAAATCACATTTAATGAAGGACGTGTAAGGTATTTAAATTTATAAACATGGGCAAATATGTACAAAAATATACCAAAATGTCCTTCTTGTAAACACTACAAAAAAGTGACATTTTTGTTAATGCAAATGGAAAATGTGTCATCCAATGCAATTTCCTCTTTAAAATTTATATCTTTGTTTGTGTACAAATGGGGTGTAACCATTGGTGGACCTATTGTTGGTCCCGGTGGGTCTCAAGACCCACCAGTTAAAAGGAATTTTTTTTTTCTTGTATGAAATTTTCTGAAAAAGGAGTAATAAAAGAAACCCTTCCACTTTCCAATTAATACCAATTCCCAAATCGTCCCAAATTCCAATCCAAAGAAAGGTATTAACAAATTGAAATTCAATGCAAGAAACCGTCCCACTCCCAAGGCAATCCCTCCTATGGGCTCCGTGGCTCCCGGTTCCAAACTTTGAAGCAAAACCCAGCAATTTAATCCATCCCTGTCGTCGCTACCGACCGTTCGTGACCCAACTCCCTCCGCTGACAATTCTACCACCACAAACGACAAAACAAGACATCAATACACTTGGAATTGTAAGGAGATTATTCCTGTTTTGTGCTGTAATTTTATATCTCGAATTCGGGATTCAATATTTGAATTTCTTATTCATGTAACCCTGTTTTGTGTGCAGCTTCTTCAATTGGAATTATGGATGCACCTGGCAGATCTGGGTGTTTTCCACTATTACAGCCTTTTGATAATTCCATTATTTGTCACTATTAATCTGCTACTTCTTGAAAATTTCAATTTTAAGGGAGAGAGATATGGAAAGGTTAAAGGGTATCTGGAAGTTTTCTGTTGAATGTTGATGAATGACGATACACAAATAATATAAATTATGGAATATTTTTGACTTTTTGTACTGTCTTCATGATACACAAAGTAAATAATAAATTTTTCTAATTCTTTTAATCCTAGCCAATTTTAGGATTCATGTTTGTCGACTGCAGTATTTTTCCTTCCCAGTATTGTGGCGAAGTTGGGTAGCTAAGAGCTGACTTTTAGTTGACTAATTTGTTCTGTCGTGTAAGTCTCTTTAGTGAGAAGAGTCTTTAGGTTCATAAAACGTGTTAGTTAGTTCATAAAATTTTTCGTAACTTTTTTATAGTTATATTGTGCCCCACTAACTCCAAATGTCTGCGTCCGCCACTGGGTGCAACCCACTGGGCTTCAGCTTTATAAAATTCTATACATTTTCAACTACTCACCTTGGATTTGCTTCTCACCCGTGGCTTTTCACCAAACTGGCATATAGCTTGCCAAGAACCACGATTACCTTCATCAATGAACCATCCAGTTAATTATTTCATGTTCCCCTGTCAGGCCTTCTCTACTTGCTATATCCAATGTAACTGAGTTGCTTTAGTCCTCCAAAAATATGGAGAATTATCCATGTTAATCCAGGAGCTTTTCTAATTTTGGGTGTTGGGAAGATCACGAAGTCCTATTGCAAATGGTCTTGTACTCGTGCACATATCTGATTTATTATCCAAAAGGTCAAGTTATTGAAACTTCAGCTCTGAATGTATATCGGCCCTTCTCTTTCTTTGGATCTGAAACTATTTGCCTCTCTGGTTCATTTTTTCTGTTATTTAGATACTCGAGAAATTAGCCTATATTTGAAGTTTGTAAAAAGTAAATTACCTTGTTTATAAAGATTAAATAAGGAAAATGTGTAGGCAGGTGGCAATATTTTTACTTCATGAATAGTTTTTCCAGTTCGTCAAATTAGGTATAGAACCTAATTTCTGAATTCTAGTACTCATTCCAAGCCATAACTGAACAGATTTGAGTCTTATTAGACAGACGAGTAGTTAGATGGGCCACTTCATTCGGGTATTTATATTGAAATTATCATGCGAGATTTCAATCCAAGGTTTATACTTGAAGCTCAACTATGCTAAAAATAATTCGAAAGTGATGATTTTGAAACTGCAAGTAGAAGTATAAGCACTTATATGAACCTCAAAGGTTGCATCTTATCTTATGTTATAAATTATTCTATTTGTTGAGAAAATGAAATCTCGTCTCAAAACCTTTTCCTTACACTGGATCAAAATTGGCGGAAAATTATGTGAAGTGGTGGTTTTTTCTATGGATTTTCGTGATTACAAATGTGATTGATAGCATGTTGGCTTTTTGACAATTTATTAATAAAATCCAGAAAGCTTTTTAAGCTATATTTTTAATTTAATGTCATTCTTTGAACTTTCCTCTGCTTTTGAATGTAATGTGTTCTCCGGACATTTGAGTGTTGGGGTTAACTAAACCCAAACCCACCAATTGGATACCAATCCCAAATTAGGAGTTTGTTGTTTTGATCACCAGATATTTACAAATCATAAATTGGAAATCATATGCACTTAGACGTGTAACTTTTGCGGGAAACCTTACCCTGCCGGTTCAGATATGCTCATTTTGAGATTAATTCTTCATCTAATATGGTGTGAAATTCTTATTTGCATCTTTTATTTCCTCGTAGTGGTGCTGAGAGAAGTAAAATATTGTGTTGTTTAAGAAATTAGTCTGTTACTTGTAGTGTTATTGTGGAAGCTCTAAAGATGAATCATCTCCAGAAGCTTTTCTCGTCCTTAGAGCCAATTCTCCGAAAAGTGGTAAAATAAACACCTTTCATTCTCCTGATTATGGTCTGATAGTTGATAACGGTTTTGAAGCGTGGTTCCTTTTCTCCATGCATGATTTATCTCTTGGATTAGATCAATTACTAAGAAGCTCATGGTCAAATCTATAACGGAATATTTTATCCTGTTATTCTTCTTTCTTTCTTTCTTTCTTTCATGTCTTCTTAATTAAACAATAAGGAAGGTTGTAGGTTGTTCATGCATCGCAAATCCTTATCATATTGCTTTGTCATTTTCTCTGTTATGGAACTCTATTTTTTTAAAACTTGATTGACATGGAAAATATAACTATCTTTATTTTTTTATTTTTTATTTTTTGTACTTGTAATTATATCTATCTAACTTGGCCACTTCAGTGCAATTTTTTTCTTGGTCTGGTTGAGTGTTCTGTATTGTTTCACTCCAAAGTTTTGAGCTGTCTGTCTCCAGAAGTTATTTTATAAAAATTGATTTTACAGGTCATCACCTAAACGAATTGAAGGGCCAGATGGGAGGAACTTGCATCTTCGTTTTAAGTATAGGATTTCTCTTCCTCTCTTCACTAGGGAAAAGGTAGAGGAGGAGCAGGGTTCTGTAATTTATGTTGTACTAATAGATGCAAACACAGGATAAAATATATCTCGTGGTTAAGGTTCACGCTTGTGTTGGAGGTACTAGTGTACGTGAAGATTAGCGTATTCTTTCCAGTGGGGTCCATGTTGTAGTAGGTACCCCTGGTCGTGTGTTTGACATGTTACTTTATAGATGATGCAACAAAAACTCTTTAATCCCTACTCTTTTTTAATTAGATTGTGATGTATTACATTATAATGTTTTAGTATATTGATTCAAAAATTTGTAATGAAATTATCAATTTTTAAGTAATACCAAAATTTGTTCACAAAGTGTCACATTTTCAATTTTGTTGGTCAATTGACAAAAAAAAAAAAAATTCAAAAAAAGTTTTCGCAACGGTGAAAAAACGTTGCAAAAATATCTACGACGACGTTGAAAAAACGTTACAAAAGGGTCTACCGCAATGTTGGAAAGCGTTGTGAAAGGCTGTACTGCAATATTGAAAAAACGTTACAAAAGGGTTTACCGCAATGTTGGAAAAACGTTGCGAAATGTTTTACCGCAATATTTAAAAAACGCTGCAAAATGGTCTACCGCAACGTTTAAAAAACGTTGCAAAATAATTTTTCGCAACGGTGAATAAACGCTGCAAAAAGTCTTCCTTCAATAGCAACACCAACCCCCGCAACACACGAAAAACGCTGCAAAAGACCTTTTGCAGCGTTTTTTAGCCATTGCAAAAGATGTTTTTTGATGTAGTGTTAAAGGTCCTACTCCCTAGTCACATTTCAGCCTTATACAAGAAAGCTCGCGTATCAATGATGTCATCGAAAGCTAAAAAGAATTATGCACCAATCTTGTGCATAACAACAATTAGAAGGTCAAAAGTGCAAGTCATAATACATAGGAATGCGGCATTGAGGAACACAAGAGAAATCTGAAGAAAAAGATGGAGAAGACCACATTCAGAATGAAGTAAAAGCATGTGCTAATATGCCAGAAATACTTCCACCAAGAATTGGTTGTCGGGGAGGGGTCAATTTTGGTCCAACGTTGAGATCCATACGAATGACTCAATAAGAGAACAGTAGAGCAATTAAACAGTTGAAGGATGGACAAAAAGCTATGAATGCCGCCCTTAGTACCATAAATGCTACCATGAGCACTACGGACAAATGACAACAGCACGAACATGAGGAAATATTGATGCTCTTAAGTTGCCTCAACCATCAATGAAAGGTCAGCTAACTAGCAACTCAATTCCACACAAGTCTAGTAAACTCTTTCCTCTTTACTTTTTATTAATTACATTGGGGACAATGTAAAATTTTAGTTTTGGGGATGATTAGATCCATCCAAACCCAAGAACATCAACACTTGATTGTCTTTTAGCTCCTATCATTAGTCGAAAAAAGTGAAAGACATTGTACTAGGCAGGGGCACGTAGAAAAAAGTTACCTACATTGTAGTGTAAAGCTAGTCTTAAATAATTTGGCCCAATTCATGGAAAATTATTTAGGAGATAATCTATAGGGGAAGAAGGCTGCCTACAATGCGGAGTGAAAACTATATTCGAAAAGTTGAAAGATCCCAGAAAAGAGAAGGGACAAAGAAAAAGAAAAACACCGAAGTGTGTTAAGGTAGTAGCAAAACAATCATAAGTACAACCTCTGTCCTATGAAGTCTTGGTCATCGAATAGGAATTGGAAGGTGATTGAGTGGTGAATGAAAATAAGCCATATCTCGTTGTTAGTTTTCCATATGGGGAATTGAAAAACAAAGAGAGCAACATGAGTGATGAGAGAATATATTGACATTACTAGGATTTGGTTTTGTTTGGGAAAAGAGACTTTAGAAGTTGAAATACATAACATGGTTAGAGTAGCATTAGTGGAATTGAGAATGTTTAACAAACAAACTCAAGAACAAGATACACAATATGAGGAGTTCTAAAATAATTTTTAATTCTTGTTACTCATTAACTTGTTTAAATTTTGTGATGGGGAGATGCATTTTGAGGTAACATTGAATTGCTTATATCAAGTTGAGTATAACTGTTAGAGTCTAGTTAAGTATCTATTATGCTTTATTCGAGGACAAAAAAAATATTCAAGTTTGGGAGTGTTTGATAAGTGTAAAATGTACACTTATCTAAGCTATCAAAAGTGGCTTTTGTGGGTATTATTATGAAATTGATACTTAATTATTTGTGTTTTTATTATGTTAAGGGAAATTTCGAGATCCAATCAAGGACGAAATTTATAAAAATGTGCAATTTTGGGATCAAATTCCACACTTTAGAAATTGAAGAACTTGAAGTGAAGTAAGGAAAGACATGGATAGCACAATTAATTGGACTCAAGGACTAAAGTGTATTACATGGGAGAATTGAGGCCTTTGAAGCAAGTGTTAATTAATTGGGCCTAGAAGAAGGGAATGTGAATTGAAAAAGGAATGAAAGTATAATTGAAATGGGACTCTTTTTGGACAAAATTGATGGTGGCCATCTAGATTGTGGGGAAGGGGAAGGAAACACGAGAAAGCAGAAGAAGAAGAAGAAGAAGAAGAAGAAGAAAGCAAACACAGATGTAAAGAAGGAGCAGAAGACGGACAGAAAATTGGAGAAACCATAATAATAACTCCAGAATTTTTCGAGCAATAATCAATTGATAATTGTTCAAGAATTTAATTGATAATTGTTCAAGAATTTTGCGAATTAATCACATATCGTCGTCAATTTACCGGGGAAATTTACACAATGCAAGAAAGGAAGCGTAGAATATTGTTGGGATTTGTGTAGCAAATATCAACAACTGGTCAGAGGATTTTTATCTTGTTTATTATAATAAAATGCGATGATGTTTTCCAACTTTTATTTGTTTAATTTCGACATTATGAGTGGCTAAATAATTTTTATGTTAGGATGAATGATGTAACTTAGTGTTTTTATATTTGTTTAATTCCAAGATTTCATGCTACTTTAATACGTGTTAATTAATTATTGTGTGCTTAATGCTTCAATTGCTTACCCCAACAATTGATTGATTTAGGCATAGTATTGAGACTGAGCAGTAATGTATTATTCTAGCTCGTGCAATAAATAATATATGTATTATAAGATATCGAGAGATAATTGTTGGTTATACGATCCATATTTAATTCTTATAGGTTATTAATGCGTTCATGTGTGTGTGAATTTACATAGATGTATAATAAATTCAAGTGTGTATGAATAGGATAGGTGTTGCTCAAGAAAGATCACTAGCTACATTATGTTAATTCGATTGTTGACACATAAGAAAAGGGCTAAATGAATTGAAATTAGACTAATGTTAAACAACCTAAGTGAAATCGAAAATCCTAACTACCTAATCTCATATTCTTCTCAATCATGTTAATTTGATTTTGTTATTTAATTTAGTAGACTAGTACGAACCACAATTTGATTTGATACTTGGTTACTGTTTTACTTAAATTGAAGCTATGTTAGTTTAAAAATTAATAGTAGATAGTAGTTTCTGTGAGACGATATTTAGACTTTATAAATCTACTTTATTATTTGTCACGGTTCATACACTTGCGGAAAATAACGAACATTCGTATTAATTACACAAGTCTCACAATAGAAACTCTACATCAAATCATAAAAAATTCAAATCAACAAACTTCAAGATCGTGACAATATTTGATTTGAATGATTCTATAATTTTTAAGAAGTGTGCTTCTTCAAGAGCACAATCATAATATTCTTCGATAATATTAGTATCCGTAAGTCATGCTTCTAAAAGAGCAATGTCGTGATATTTTTTGATTTATTCACGAATAACTAAAGAATATTATTCAAGAATATTGGTATGTAAAATTTTATAATTATTTATAAACAAAAAAAAAAATATTCTTTCAGATTATTAATATGCATATGCCGTTCTTTGAAATAACCAAATATTCATATTGAATAATGCTCTATTTGTATATAAGTTATGCTTCTCCATGAACATTAACATATTTTTCAGACTCTTAGAAGTTAATTTTTTAGACTAACAAATATTCTTCTAGAATATTGATTTTTATAAAATTTTGATTTCTTTAAAAATATCAAAATAATAATTATCTTGAATATTTATGTAGTTGAGTTGTGTTTCTTCACGAATATATGTACAAAATTTCTAATATTAAATTGTGCTTATTCAACGAGATATATACTTTTCAAGAGTATAATACAATATTCTTCTTGAATATTGATTAACAATTCATTTTACCTTTCGAGCTAAACAATACAATATTCTTTTGAAATATTGATATTACAAATTCATTCCATTTTCGAGCAATATAATATTTTAAAAATCAATTTTTGTGCTCTACATGAGCAAATTGTTCTTCAAAAGTGGTGATGACCTGATATTTAAGATTTGATATATATTTTGATAACTTTGAATATTCTCAAATTCTTTATTTTTGGAAAAAAAAAAAAATTGAAAAAATTTTGTTCTCCAACAATTCACGATCTTTACATTAATTCAAAATTTTCGCTACAGTTCACATAGCTATTTCTCATATATGATTTGTTGATCTTGATCTTAAACATTGAATTTGAAGAACAATAAGTTGTGAACCTACTATCCAAGTTTCATGATTAGTATGAATGTTTGATCATAGTTACTGTAGGTCATCCAGATTCTTCAAATTTTCTGAACTATTGATTTCAAATTTTCTCTTTATTAGCTAAGTAGAATACTTGATTATCTATCTTAAATCTTTTCATATATCAAAGTTTATACTTATTCGAAGCTTTACAATATTCATTGAGAATATTGGAACATTGAATGTTATGCTCTTCAAGAGTAATAACTAATATTCTTTTAAATATTAACAAAATAGAAAGTTATTTCTCTTCACAAATTACAACTCAAAATTGAGTTGTTTAATTTGTGCTTCTTCAAGAGCAATACAATAATTAAAATATTAAATTCCCTTTCAAGCAATGCTACAATATTCTTTTGAAATAATGATTTAGATTTTTTTTTTCAAAAATAATAACAAAATATTCTTCTAAAATATTATATTGAAATATTGAACAAAAAAATTTCATTCAAATGAATATTTATCTATCATAAATTGGTATAGTCAAATTGATATAATCAAATTGAATAATTGTGCCTCTTTGGTGTCAATTTAAAGTTAAAAGAATACTAACATTTTCTTTGGCTTCTTTGTAAACTCGATTAGCCAGAACTTATTGTCTTTCTTTGATTGAATGAAGAAAAAAAATTTCTACCTCAACTAGTTAGAGATTTGTAAGCAGAAAGAGAAATAAATTTTGCTAACTCAATTGGCTAAAGTTTTGTGCTGATAACGTGTTATGAACAAGAGAAAAAAAAAATTAAAGAAATTAATAGACTTGTGTGTATTTCGTTGAAAACCAAAACCCCATATTTATAAGAGGTTGTAGAGTATAATAGCCACTCATAAATACTACTTTATTTATAACGATGTTTTTTTTTTTTAATCAATTATCATTCCCTTTCATTCGTATCCGTCCAATTCTGATTTTTCTCCTAAAATAATCGATAAACAAACATAATTAAGGGTTTATTTGACCCCATCTTTTAGAAGAATATGTTTTGCAATAGTGATGTTTTGAAAAATGTGTGGTTTAAAAGTATGAAAAACTTTTGATTTACGTATAAAATTATTTTATTGAGAGCACATTACTGAAAATGAGTTTTTTTTTTTTTTTTTTAACAGAATAAAGCTCAAACATGGGCTAAATATAAGGTCGTAACAATCACTTTCAAATACTACTTTTAATGGTCAAGATAAATGTAATTCACGTATCAATATTACATTAAAAATTATTGCTGGATGATTAAGGACGTGTACTATAATTAACGTAATGGTTACAAATGGGCTACGTTCTCAAGAATATCCTTTTTAAATTCACCTACAAACGAAACAAATCTCCTTATTCTAATGGCTTTATGTAATTCACCCACAGCGAAAGAAATCTCCTTATCCTAATGGCTTTATGTACCTTCTCAAGGAAATATTATATAAATTTACCTACAACGAAACAAATCTCTTTATCTAATAAGCAATTTACAAGGAAATATTGATGGAACAATAATTCAAATTAAGTTTTTAAATACTAAAGGGTTAGAAGGTGAAAATGTGGAAATTGAACAAGACCGAACTTCATGAGAGCTTAAGTAGAAATTTATAAGCTTCTACTAGCATCGATTTGAGATTTGGCATCATTCTCTACTTGTGGACAAATGAATAATTAAGTGTAGTATTTCTTATGTCTTACCTCAATTATTACAATTAGAGAAGTGAAAAAAACTTGAAATGAAATTTTAAGTACATAAATACTGTTAATGTAATATTTTATATTGTGTAAGGATAGTTTAGTCTTTTGTTGTTTACCTAGTTTTGTAGTATAAATATGTAGCTCGTTGTATCAATACTATTGAACCCTAATATTAGAGCAGCCCCCAATCGTCTCTTCCAATGTAGAACCCCAAGCCCCCTTTTGGTTTTCTCTTTTGTATTATTATATATGTTCACATGGTATCAGAACTTGGTTCGGTTTTGGGTGCATTGAACTGGGCGGTGGTTGCTGGAGCTGCTGCTAGACTTAGCAGAGCTTGGAGTTTGGTTCGGCCATTTCATGCCTGAAGATCTCAGTTCGGTGGGCTTCAATTTTCGGTTCAGTTTGTTGCTGTTTTCTGTTGTGTTCGGCTTGAAATCGGAGTAGATGGTGGTGGATTTATGGGGGTTGGCTGCGTTTGTAACTTTGGTGCTCGACCAATTGTTGGTCACTGGTAGCGGGACACATCTGTAGAGTATGGATGGCGGAAAGTATGATTGTTGTTTCTGTGTAGAGAAGATGAAGCTTGGGTGATTGGGTGCGGAGTGCAGTGGTAGTGGTGGTGTAAGTCTGTGGTTTTGTTGATTATCGACGTGAAGGGTTGTTGCAGGTCGTGGTAATGTGGCGGTACTGGTGGTTTCGTTGGTGGGCAGTGTGGTGGTGTTGTGGTTGGTGGTATTTGTTGTCGATTGGTGTCAGAAGTGGGATTTCGTGTTCTTCGTCCAGATCGGTATTTCATTGTGCAATTTCTGGGCTGTTTGATTGGTGTGGTTGTGGGTTATTGAAGGGTGTCGATTACTATGATGTTGCCGACAGGTGCTGTAGGATGTGTTGAAGAAAATGACTAATTAGGCTATGTTGGGCTGAGATATGGGATGAATATTGGGCTGATTTTGTTTGTTTAGTGTTGGGCCATATTTTTGTATTGATGCTATGGATATGGTTTTGGTGGAGAAGTGGACTTGGTTATAGTAGGTAATCTGGAATTTGTTTTGGTATTTGCCCAGTTTGGGATTGAGAATTTGGTTTGGAGTATGCCCAGTTGATGGGATTGGATCCAGTTTATTTACTTGCAGCTTGCCGACTTCTTCACGAAATCATATTTGGTTCATTGTTTTCGTTTTCTGATTTGGCAAACTCTTGATGCTTCTTGCAGTAGCATCGCGAGTTTGAGGGGAGATGTTAATGTAATATTTTATATTGTGTAAGGATAGTTTAGTCTTTTGTTGTTTACCTAGTTTTGTAGTATAAATATGTAGCTCGTTGTATCAATACTATTGAACCCTAATATTAGAGCAGCCCCCAATCGTCTCTTCCAATGTAGAACCCCAAGCCCCCTTTTGGTTTTCTCTTTTGTATTATTATATATGTTCACAAATACTACGACTACAACTACTTCCTTTCAAATCTGTCTCCTTTAAACTCAAACTAGGAGCCCTTGATGTATCGAATACCGATAACATACCCTTAAAATCTCTTTCTTAATCTCAAGATTCTCTATACTTCAGTAGATCAATGGAGAAATGAAATTTTGGAATCCTTTATTTTTCCTTCTCTCTTTTATTTAAGTTAATAACCGGTTGTGTTAGTTTATTTTTAGTTATATATGGGCTTTTTAGTTTAGCAGGGTGCTCTTCTCACTGAGATTCAATTTGACGTCGCTTTTCTTTTTCCAAATTCACACGATTATTTATCTGAGATCACTATTTTCCCTCTTTGGGGGTTGAAAGCTGCAGAGCTCCGTCAAAACCTAACCTTATGCCAATGCAATAAATGTGATAATAGAATTCAAAATTGTAGTTTCACACACTGAAAGATCCAATATCCAGTGGCCAGACGAGTGGAAGAGTTCGGATTTCACGAGTAAGCTTTAACTGGCAGCAAGCAAGAGCAACTGAATGGAGAAAAGTGAAGCCTTATGGTCATAGACACTCAAGTGACAGACTGTAACACAAAGTCCATCCAAGATATACATTTCTTAATCATCATAGCTTCTTCCAAAGTTCCTATAATAATCCAATCAAAGCAAAGATATCAGGGGACCCAATAGCATCCTATAAAGAGATATAACACACTTGACTGGAAATAATGAAGAACAGCATGGAGACGAAAGCTTAGTCTCCGCAATCCATCAACTGTTTTACAATTTCTACTAAGGGTCCGTTTGATAGAAAGATGGAAAATGAATGGCAAATAAAATGTTTGACAGGAAAGTGATTTGCCTAGAATATGTTTTAGAGGGAATTGTAATTAATGGTGTTTGATTGGTATAATTTTCCACCTAATCCGTTTGGCTTTGTTTTTCATGCAAATGATTACTTTTTGGGATAATTTTTTTACAATCTGTATTAAAATTTGTTTGGATTGCCAAAAAGTAAAAAAAAATATTAAAAAAAAAAATATTTTCATAAAATTTTTATGTTCGTTTGGCTTCGTTTTTCATGCAAATTGTCAATTAAATGGATAAAATTTTTTACCATTGAATTTAGAATATGTTTCCATTGCCAAAAAGTAAAAAAAAAAAAAAAAAAAAAAAAAAAAAAAAAAAAAACACCCAACAAGGTGGAAAATATTTTCCTACTTTTGTGCTTCAAGGGATTGTACATTAGAAATTAGTGGCAAACATTTTTCAGGGCAAATTTGGCTAATCAAACAACCAAAAGTAGGAACTAGGAAAATATTTTTCTAGTTCCATGGCAAATTTGTCGTATCAAGCACAGCCTAAATGTGAAATACGTTGTTGAAAACATGTATCTAAGTTCCCACGAAACTCCATAGGCAAGTACTACTAAAATCAGAAAGTAAATTTACAACGGACTCACTGATGCATAGAAGTGGCATCTAGTACCAATAATCCCTTGAATCTTATAGAATCGACGTCCCATTCCTCTGTAAATGGTATCCATTTACGTTGAAGCAACTCACATATCAGATACGGACCACAAATATGCTTCCCTCTCTGTAGCCCTTTTATCATTCATCCTTTTGAACAGTTCCTTCTCAGTACCTATAAGATGCAGGAAAAAAAACCATGATATATATATATATGGAGAAACAAATGAAATATTTTGAAGGTCTGTCAATATTATAAATCTAATTTTCACTTAGGCATGCATAATGTTATAGCACATCTATGTATTTCGATAGCGAAAAAAGTTGCTTTTTTCATGATTTCTGGATAGATTACTTTTTTCTTCCTTTCAAGTTGAAAAAAGTCGCTCAAAAAGTACTGCCGTTGCAGTAAAAATAACTAACTTATTTTCATTTTATCAACATAATAATTAATTAATTTTAAAGCATGTTTATTTTCTTATAAGTAGACTTTTTAAACCAAGCCAAACAAGCTCTAAACATATTAGCAGGTGCTTGACCTAAAATCCATAGTTACTAAACCCGAATTGGACCGGACCTATGGTTTCCGGTCCAGTTAAATTAATTGGTTCATTAGCAATTAAACCAACCCAGAACTGCTTAAACCAGTAAAGAACCATTCGAACCAGACGGTTTCGAAGAAAACCGGATCCGATTCACTCCAAACTGGACCAATTAATTAGTTCAAAGCAAAATTTTATATCAAGCTGTTTCGCGTGAAAACCGCTAACAATTAAAAGAAGGTTCAGACGATTGTGTAAGGAACAACGACCTCTCGAGATAAAGTCCCAACGACAGGTGTTTATTTATGAAGATTACAATTCACAAGAAACGAAATATATCCAAGGGGCACAAGCACACAAATTAACTAAAGTTGACAATGAAAAACTTAAAAAAAAAATGAAATTACATAATTCTCTGTTTAAGAGTGATTTGTTCGGTCCTTTCTTCTGTATTCTCCTTGCTCTTTTACACTCCTTAGGCAGTTTCTCTTGTAAAACTGTCTGAAAACCGCTTGTCGGCCTATAAACACCCACTTTCTCCATGACATGCATTACGTCAAGAAACTGCTACCATTACTCTCGTTATATAATCGCCTGCAACCGAGATTCTTGGATGGTGGAACGTGATAAAGTTTCTCATCAACTGTTTTGACAACCGTTACTTTAAAGCATGATGATATACTTACGCTCGCCCAGATCTTGGGCGTCTCTCAGGGTTGAGCGACGACTCACAGGGTTGAGCGTTTGTGGGCAACTGTAGCACAACTCTTTCTTGGGTAGTCTCGCTTGGACCTATCTCTCGAGCTCGGATTTATTCTTTTTTCGAACTGGGCTCCATTGTTCGGGCTCTTTAATTGGGCTTCGCTTAATTGAGCTACGTTTTTGTGTGTCAACAATTACCCCCCAATATGACAAAATTAATATTCATTATTAATCTTAGCCATATTCATCCTTCGTATTTCCCGCAACGCTCGGAATCCCAAAAAAAAGCAGAGTACTTCAATCATCATTCTATTTGACGATGACCTTTTTCAGCCAAAAGACGTAACGTCTCGCAACCCCTATAAACCAAAAGATACGCCACTTCATCACGCCACTCTACCCACGTTCGTATCGTCACGTTCACCTATAAAAGCTACTATTAATCTTCCTATTTCTTTATTCAGACATCTCTACTCTCAACAACTCTCGAGCAAATGACGACTTCGACAAACTCTTCGGATAACTCTTTCAGCTTTGAGGACTTCCAACAGCTCCTTACCCGTCCGTATATCAACTCAGCTATCCTTTCACAGACCAACCCTGATCTCCATGAATTTTATTTGGGCCCCTCATTTAACAATGCTGATTCTGTGGGGCAGGTAGCGGCGGGCCAGTTATTCCTTTGTACTCAAGATCCTCCTTTCTTAAACCCTCTTTTCCGCTAAAGTCAATCCGTGAGAAAAATATTCGCACTTGGCCCAAAACTGATTCTACTTTCTGTTTTTAGCATACACGTTTGGTCAGACATGGCCACACCAAGGCAATTTTTTATCGCACTAGGATTTCGAATTTATTGGAAATTACTCTTCGCTCCCCGATTTATGACCCAGTATTTTTTCCTATTGCTTTAAGTTTTTGGTCTTCTGAGTATAACACCTTCATTTTTCCTCTTGGCCCAATGTCCGTTACTCTGAGAGATGTTGGCGCCTTAGTTAATCTTCCACCTCTAGGCGACACCATTTTCCCAGGTATTCTACTTGCTGGTGTTGCCCCAAAATTTGATAAGAAACAAACCAATTCTTATCCTGTCATGCAAGGTCTTTATGATAATTCTAGTGCTAGTGAGCCCATTCATTCCGAACGTGTGGCCTTTCTCCTGATTTGGTTCTGTAAATACGTTCTTTGTGTACCTAGCCTTAAACCCTCTTTGATTTATCTACCTATAGCCAATGAGTTAGCGCATGGTAGGCCTTTAAATCTCTGTTCTTTCTTTTTGGCTGCCTTTTACAGAGGTATGGCTTCCCTTCAAGTCCAATTGAGGAATGAAGCGTCTCCCAATGGAAGCGGGCCTCTTTGGCTCACTCAATTGTGGTTGAGGAGTTATTTTCCACGACTTGGTACTCTACCGGTTCCTCCCAAGTAGGTCAATTGTTATGGGCTACTCATCAATCAACCGAGCCCTGTAACATTGTCTGCTAGGGACATTTTTTCATTCTTTTATAATTTAGATTATATTCCTTCCTTTTTTCCTTTCTCCATTCATCAAATCCTCATTTTTGTACAACCTCCGCCTACCATGAATGATATGAGTGCCGTTGTGCCTATTTGGGCCCAATTTTTGGTTGACAAAGAGTTGTTCCATGACATTCTGACTGGAACAAATGTCAAGGCAGGGGTTGAGATATACATTCCCCAATTTTTTGCTCGTCGGCTGGGTTTCGGAAAAGTGATTGGTTTAGACGGTTGCTTCCTGAAGATAAAGCAAGGTGGGCAGTTGTTTTCTGTAGTTGGTGTGGATGCTAAATGGTATGTATCCAGTAGCGTATGCAGTTGTTGAGGTTGAGAATGGAGAAATTTGGAGATGGTTCTTGGAGTTGTAGAATGATGATTTGCATATATACAATGGCTTGCGGGCCAAAAGGTGGATCTATTCCTTGACTCGGACTCGGTATCGGGGAACTATGTCCCACAATCGTCCTAGTTTGGAAATGATTCCCTATGTCTGGCATAACTGGTTGACAAATTAGGCCGACTAACTTATTCATGATTTCATTCAAAGTATTTAGTTGTTTAGCCATATTGTCATAGTGTACATTTCCATTTTACGTAAACTTTTCTACAATATGAACGTTTTGCAAGTTTACCTGTTCAACGACGTCTTGTGTAAGTTCACCAAGCTGTGTACGCATGGTCCGAGGACTCAATTCTCGTAACGACTTTCGTTCTGTCCATCTGATCCTGGAGTGCCTTGCTGCTCCTCGAATAGCTCGATCATAGACTGGACTAATCGTTGGTTTGTTGGCTCCTTATTAGAGTTTTTATGAGGCATATTGATTTGCTTGTCGTATCTTCAAACACCAAACGTGTCCCCCACTGGTCGTGCCAAATTGTTTCGTGTGGAAACCTCTAATAATTAAAAGAAGGTTCAGGCGATTGTGTAAGGAACAACGACCTCTCAAGACAAAGTCCCAACGAGGGGTGTTTATTTATGAAGATTACAATTCACAAGAAACGAAATGTTTCCAAGGGGCACAAACACACAAAATAACTAAAGTTGACAATGAAAATTTTAAAAAAATGAAATTACATAATTCTCTATTTGAGAGTGATTTGTTCGGTCCTTTCTTCTGTATTCTACTTGCTCTTTTATACTCCTTGGGCAGTTTCTCTTGTAAAACTGTCTGAAAACCGTTTGTCGCCCTATAAACACCCACTTTCTCCATGACATGCATTACGTCAAGAAACTGCTACCATTACTCCCGTTATATAACCGCCTGCAACCGAGATTCTTAGATGGTGGAATGTGATAAAGTTGTCCATCAACTGTTTTGACAACCGTTGCTGTAAAGGATGATGATATCTTATGCTCGCAAAAATCTTGGGCGTCTCGCAAGGTTGAGCGACGACTCACAGGGTTGAGCGTTGTGGGCCACTGTAGCACAACTATTTCTTGAGTAGTCTCGTTTGGGCCTATCTCTCAGGCTGGACTTTATTCTTTTCTCGAACTAGGCTCCATTGTTCGGACTCTTTAATTGGACTACGTTTTTGTGTGTCAACACAAGCAATGGAGATGATTCGAACCTGTGACTCCTTAAGAAGCATATGGAATGCCTAACCACTATGGTAAGTGGTGGAGCCTTAACATTAAATGTAACATAAATATATATTATTCGAACCTTGGCTTCCTACCTGAAATTTTAGATCCTTGACCACTTAGGAAGCTGGTGAAACACTATTATAATATGTGAGCCAAACGTATATATCTAGACTTAGCAAAATGGTTTTCTTTTTGTTTCAAAAATAAATTTTAATTAAAATTACGATCTATCAATGTTCCACTGGTTCAACCACCGATTCACCAATTTAACCACTAACCGGTGACCCAATGATTTTCCCAGGTCGACCATCAAGACAGGTCTAATAACTATGCTAAAAACAGTAGAACCAAGATACTGAAACCATCTGTGCTTAGAAAGGGACGAATTTTGCTTCAGACTAAAATTACAGCCAAAAATTAACACTTAGCATTCAATAAAAGATGAAAAATGAGTTTACCATTACTGCGGTCAACACCATCCCAGTGTCTCCCGGGTTTAATCCCATAACGGTTTGGAGCAGCATCCAGTCCTCTTCTTATCCAGCTGTGACTTGGGATTTCCTGGGGAATTATGAACCCCGATTCTTTCATCTTTGCACCCTCACCTAGATCTGGAAGAACTGGCTCCCAATGCTTTTTCTGAAACATCATACGTAAAATGATACGTAAAATGTAATATGTACAGGAGATCAAAGGATAATAAGTGCTTAGAATAAAATATAGAACTAATCGATCTCAGCTGAACAAATAGAAGTGCCTTGAATAATTCTTAATGGACAACAAATATAAGTAACCTACTTTGACCAAATGCGCCATAGGATCACCCCATCTGACTCTTTCCTTCAACATTTTATCAAGTTCAGGATCATCCCTAAAAATTCAAAGTTGAAACAAGGTCAGGGGGCAAATGCAAATCAATTGACTAGACACTAGACACTAGGCACTTGAAACTACTTTGGAGTAAGAAAGAGGACAATAATCATATAATCATATACATAAACTGATAGCTCTAAACAAATCGTTGACACATACGCAAGGTACTACTAAATTTTGCCAAGTATCTCCCAATCTTAGTTCATCCATTTCGTTAGTCCATGTTTCTCAAAATACGGCCAGAAACTTAAGGCACTTTCAAACGAAATAACATGCTAACTGTTCATTCAGTAATTTATCAAATTATTTTACACGTCCTCTTAACATCTACACAGCCCAACAAATAAAACAATTAAAGCTATTGTGTCTTTACTATTACCTGCTCCTTGCAAAAGGTTTATCCTTCTCAACTTCTAATTCTTGCAGTCTGGCCTCAGCTTCTCGCTTTTGAGCTAATCCTTTACCCCATTCCAGCTTTATTTCCTGAATGAAAAATACGGTTAATCCACAAAGACGAGTAATATATTGGGTCATTCCCTGCCAATGAAAACACTCTATGTGGTCTTTCATAGTGGATAAAATCTATAAACTGGATCAAATCAAACCATGGGCTATATACGGGTCATTGCGAAGATTATATATGATGAGATAATAACAACTATTTCACAACCACTCAAGGCAATCTTCTATTCAATTGTTTTTCAGTGTTGGGAAAACCAAAAGGTTGATGAAGCTACTGAACAAAGATCAAGACCAAGCCTAGCTAGAACATGTGTTGAAATGGATGTCAATGGCCCTAGATTAGACAGATTCGAATTAGAAATGATCAATTTGGAATCTGGCAGACAGTCATACACTAAAAGGTGCCCGATTATTGCTCAATGTGCCAACACCTTGGTCATGAAGCTAAACAGCCTTTGGAGTAAAGAATGTGAAAAGGAACAAGGAAAGGATGAACTGAAGGATAAGGAATAATTGATCATGCTAAGAAATCACTAGTAAGAATAGTGATTATGTGGGGGGAGGGGGAAGCTTCTGAACAAGGGAACACCATAATCGATGACCCAATTAATTAGAAGAAGGGAATATTCCAAATTCAAAAGACAGAGGAGAGTGCTCTGGCATACCCAAAAGGTGTTTGATGAATTGCCTCGGAAATAGGAAAAACTTCCTGATGCCTCTAATCTCCTGATTTAAGAAACCTCCATCTATGAAATCAAACATGCCGAACACTGATTTTTGTTTTTATTTCCAAAGAGGAGCAAGAACAAAATCCTAATCAGCTGTTGGTGCTTGATGAGACAAAGGATTCTATTAACAAAGTACAATGCAGAAAATATTCAGGAGGGGATGTAGAAGGCATACAGAAAAGAACATCTGAAGAGGGTTTTACAAGTGTGGTTAACTCAAAAATAAAATAAAAAGGCTTTCCAGGGTGAACAAAAAATCAAAGCAACTAAGTCCTAGAATTACTGGGAAGATAGTATTACAGAAACGTGTCTCTAGTCTATTTCAATCCACGTGACAAAGTTCAACTTCTTAATATTGATGGAACTCGAGGTATTCACAAAGATTCTTCTAGGAGGCTTAAAAATCTTATCCAAATCCACAGCATGAGAAGTGTGAGGTAACTGCAGGTGGGAAGAGAAAAGCAGAATCTGTCGAAGAGCAAGTGGCTTGGGGAAAGTCAGTTGGGAAGTAGCTACAAATAAAGGTAGAAGGGAGCGCAGGAGACAAAAAATGAGTAGAGAGGAGATAGTGGAGAGAATTCCTAACTAACTCTGTAGTCTTTCTTTTCTGTAATTTGCTTCTTCAATTCAATCAAAGTTCCTCTATTAACTCCTCTTTTTTTCTACAGCAACCCATCCTTTCTATTGGAATCCTGTCAAATTGGTATTAGAGCATGTTCTGTGTTGGTTCTCCCTAAGGCAGCAACGAAACGGGTACTTGAAGGAGAGGAGTCCGATATTATTGTTGTGGGGGGGGGGGGGGGGAGGGGGGTGGAGGCTACCTCTTAGTATCCACCGGGGACCCTTGATGGATCAATGAGCACAAGATAGAGCAAAATGGCAAGAAGAAATAAGGGAGAGGATGGGAAGTCTTAGTTTTTTCTCCGCATGAGGTTTCTGAACCAGAATTGCCATGGCCAAACAAACAGGAGAAGATGAAGACGATGACTAACAAACAGAAAGAGGCCTGGTTTTGAAGATGGCCCAACAAATGGACTGCAAAGTTTTACTTAATTAAGCCCTAGGTGGAATGGACCTAAATAAAACCCAATCGCTTTCCCAAGTTCCCAATCGCAATTCAGCAATTTTCTGTGGCCGAGCTGCAATTCAAGATGGATAAGGGATTAAGCCTCTATAGCGATGAAAAATACTCCAGTGGCCAATGCTGCAAGAAGGAACTGCAGGTCTGTGTAATTTGAAAAGAGGTCACATGAATCGGAGAGAAAATTGGGGGTAATGACAATGGAGAGGCTGTCAAAATGGGCAATGCGGTCATGGTATGAAAAAACGTAAACGGGTACTGAGGTGTTTTTCGTTCACGAGACGAGGCGTAAGTCTCAAAACGTTTTGAGGCGTAAGCCTCACCACAAACAAAAAAACTTAAGTTGAAAAATCAGAAAAGAACATAAAAATATATAACTAATGGTTCCAATGAACAGTAAACAATCATGAATATTTTTTAACAAAAAACAAAAAGCAAAATCCAAAATATATTAATGACGTTGAAAATAATCAATAGTTATATCCAACAATAAAAATTAAATATAGTGTTTAAATTAAAAAAAACCTAAAAGTCTCCAAAATGAAATATAGTACTAACTACTAAGATATAAATCCTAAAGGTCTCCATTATCATCACTATCCATACGATCCTCTAGGTCATTGTCATCTCCAACTCTGGTATCATTTTCATCGTCACTGTCAATATTTATCATATCATCTTTCTCGTCAATCAGTAGTGATGGTGCCTTTCCCTTATCTGTGAATTCAAATATAACGTTTGTTAATATAATTTCTAAAGAAATAAATAAATAACAGAAAATTTAATATTAACATTTATAAGAATACCTCTTTGTGAAAAAGTGCATTTTTTATTCGGTTGACTTTTTGTATGAGAATTTCGAGAAGAATTTTCAACCCCTTCAACATCAAAAAGAGTTACATTGGAATCATCATTAGTTAGATCAAGTATGCTTGACTGAACTTCAGGATCTTGACCGGCAATCCATTCATCATCAGATGGCAATTCCTCAATAGTTAAATGATCATCATCCTCTTCCAATGTCTTCAGTCGTGTATGTCGAGCCTTGAGGTTTTTATTATACAAGATATAGACCAAAGTGTTCAACCTCGTTGGGTCAAGCGATTTCTTCTTTTGGTATGTACTTGATTGAATGTACTTCAATTACGTTCACACTTAGAAGATGAACAAGTTAGACTTAAAACGCGTATTGCAAATCTAGTCAATTCTGGAGTTTCATCACCAAATTGAGTCCACCAAGCAACTAGAACAAAATAATAATGAAAGGGTTAATTCAAATTGAAAATAATAAAAACGTGAGGTAAATAAAATTTAATATCTCCTAAATTCCTAATACATAAACACATTCCAGGAGAACGTTTTGTGCAAGTTGATTTTGCATTTTCGAGACCAAAGAAATTATGTCTGCTTAGGAAGTTATCCAATTGGAGATCTGCTTTCTCCCTATCTTTTTGATCAGGGATAAGTCTTACCATGCAATTAAATAGACCCGCTTTGACTTCAGGATGCTTAGAAAAACTATCTGCGTATTGAAAACGAGGATTCATATAATATGCAGCAGCATGCAAGTCTCTGTGCAGCTGATATTCCCACTTTTCATCTATTATATCTCAAATCTCCTTATAACTCGCTTCCTTGTTGCCCAAATTTTTTTCTATCTCCTCTTTGGCAGTATCCATAGCTCCATAAATAAATCCCATGGCAGGCATCTTTTCAGAATCAACGAGTCTTAGTACAGTAACTAAAGGATTTGTGGTCTTTAATGCATATGCAATGCTTGGCCAAAAATTACTATCTCTTAATATGATCTTTATTTCTTTGCCCTCTACTTTATTTGCCCATCTTGAATTCACCCATTCCTCTGATAAACATAGTTTGTAGCGATTTTTTCAATTCATAAATTCTCTGCAGAATCAAGTAAGGGGTAGCAAATCTAGTAGCACCAGGTCGAAGTAGCTCCTTTGCAATTTTCCTCATTAATGCCAATACCCATTGATGATTATAAATGTAATTACTTATCTTCTTTGCCTTCATCAAAGCATTCTTGTGTTGTGGCAACTCTCCAAGTTTTTCGAGCATTAAATGAAGACAATGTGCAGCACAAGGAGTCCAATATAAATTTTCTCTCTTATCCATCAATTTCTGTCCTGTTGCTTTATAGGCACTAGCATTATCAATTATAACCTGAACAACATTTTCTTCTCCAACTTCTTCAACAACGTCATCCAGTAACTTAAACATCAAATTAGCATCCTTAACTGCATCTGAAGCATCAATAGATTTTAGAAAAACAGTTCCATGTGGATTATTGACTAGAAAATTAATCAAACTTCTATTCCTCATGTCAGACCAACCATCAGATAAAATAGAAACTCCAGTTTTGCTCCACGTCTTCTTTATATCTTCAACTATATCTCCAGTAGTTTCGAATTCCTTTTTTAAGATCCAAGTGCGTAGATCATATACAGTAGGGGGCTTAAAACCTCTCCCATATGAACCAATAGCCCGACACATGTTAACGAAAGAAGGAGATTCTACAGCGTTGAAGGGTATTGCATTTTCGAAAAAGAATCTGCCAACCGCCAAGCTTATTTTACTGCGTAGCTCTTTCGGAATCATCTTTGGAGTTTGATTGTCTGTTTCTACCTCATCACCAATATTTGTAATATATCTATCCATTGGTCCCCTAATGCCTCTCGTAGAATCTTGCGCTTTATTATTGTCATCTCCATCATAGTAATTACCAAGGTGTACCATATCATCAAATTGTTGTTGTGAAAGGTGTTTTTTCATGGTTCCTGTCTTCATATAATCTTCGATCTCTTTTTTGACATTTTCAGGAACATTGGGACATGGAGCAACATTTTTATGTGTGCATGCTAAATGTTCTTTCATACGCTTGACCCCTCCTGTAATCGTTTTCTTGCAAAACTGGCATTCAATATAAAGATAGGTCTTCTTCTCATCTCCCGAACTTACGACTTCCTTTCCATATTTCCAGGCCGGATCTTTTCTATTGCCCTTTCCCATCCTACAAGTTATTAAAAAAATTATAAAAGAAATTGTTGCTCCATGAAAATACAAGGAAAAGTAATCAGTATGCACATGCAAATTTTTGCCAATTACAACATTAATGAGAAAATACATACATACTCAGTACTCTTGCTTCAGAATGCAATTCTTCTCTCAAAGTTCAAAGCTCTTTCCCAATACTCTCAGCATAAAATGGTCAACTAAACTCTATAGTTCAAAAGCATAGTTCAACTACACAATGAATCATTATAGAGACTTGTAAAATTCTGGTATTACTCAAAATTGAGGTACAGTGATTTCAAAAAGCACTTTGATATCAAAAATTGAAGAAAATCAAAACCATTTATCTCTTCTTGTATAATTCAATCTGCAATGCTTAATTGTAATGGTTTTAGAAGATTGCTAGTTATTCTTGTAATCCTAAAATCAGTAATCTCTCTCTTTCTCCAACTACACACATTTCAAACTCACGAGTAATCTGTTGAGGACCTTGAGGTACTACTGATTCAGGCAGAAAAAATTGATTCAGGCAGAGAATGATTCAGGCAGCATGCTGGGCTGAAAAAGAATGATTCAGGCAACATGCATACAGGCAGTATGATTCAGGCAGAATGATTCAGGCAGTAGTATGATGCAGCATACTGATTACTAGGAAAAAAAAACTGATGAAGAAGAAAAAGAAAAAGAAAAGAGAAGAAACATACTTGATGAAGTGAAGTTTGAAGATGAACTCAAGAAGAACTGAAGAAGAAGACCGGCCTGTTTTCACGAGTAATCTGACTTCTGAATTTCTGCAGTGTAGTTTAGAGGACTCTGCGATTCTGACGTTTAGTATTCTAGGTTTTTTGTTTTTTTTTTTGCCCAAAAATCGGGCCATTTTTTTTTTTTTTTTTTTTTTTGAGGGTTAAGTGAGGCGGCGCCTCAAGTCCCTTGAGGCGGGTCTGGTGAGGCATACGCCCCACAGATTTAGCCTCAGCAGGCCCGCCTTATTTCACAGGCAGCACGCCTCACCCACGTTTTTCCATACCATGAATGCGGTGGAACTTTTTCTAAATTCTGTTATAAGTGAAAGGCGGAACAAACCAGCCAGAAATTGTGATGTTTGATGATGGGGCTATCCTCAAATTTACTCCGACCGACTTGGTTCAGCACGCGGAAGTTTTGTGGATGGGGGTGATAGGTTTTGGGGTTTTAATGGACACTATATTAATGGTAGTGGATCCACTAAACGAGCCCAATATAAATGAGGCCCACAAACCAAAGAATAAACCATTAGCTCACATATCAAGCCCTGTAATAGTCCATACAAATCAAGTCCAGAACCCACGATGGATGATTGTTGTGTCTGTCGAGTGCCGATTTGAATTACAGTGATCAGAATCAAATCCCAATAACTGTAGTGCCTATTGTGACTGCCGGTTTCAATTACCTTTGAACTCAACTCAATTCCACGACTGCCGATTTCAATTACTGTCAAATTCCGTGATTGCTGATTTCAATTACTGTTGAATTCCATGACTGCCGATTTAATTACCGTCGAACTCAACTCAATTCCGGGTACCTGCGTGACTGCCGCTCTCGAGTGGTGCGGAATATGTGGGGTTGCACATAGATTGTCAACAGTGAAGAACGAAGGAAACGGAAGCTAAGTGAAGGGAAAGAAAAATGAGGGGAAGAGACTACCAAGCCCTAAGAACATGTTGCTTTGATATCGTGATGTTCACAAGAATTGACAGAATATTGGAGAGAAGAAGGCTAAAGACTCTCTCTCATTCACTTTCATTATATAGAGAGTATCAAAATTATACGTATAGAAATAGGGTACAAATATGGAAACCCAATAAGCAATATCCTAAATTATTTATTTCCTAAACACAATAGAAAACGAAATATTCCATATCTTGATGGTATTTTGGAAGGGATTGTGAATCCCGAGCAAGTCCTCGGAACATGCCAATTCCCAGCACGACAACCTCTAGGGCTTGAAGTACTAAATGGAAAGGAATACCTGATTTCAAAAATTCCTGGTTCCCAATGTCATCAATCATTCAACATTTCCCTGATTTCCACCTTAAGGACAAGGTGTCTTTGGAGCCCTGGAGATAAGCCCCTCCATAGGTTTTGCATATACTAGAAGAGTTAAGAGGGTGGGATAATTGTAGGTGGGAAGGGGAAAACAGAATCTATTGAAGAGCAAGTGGTTGGGAAAAGTCAGATGGGAAGTAGCTATAAATAAAGGTAGAAGGGATGGTAGGAGGCAAAAATTAAGAATAGAGAGGAGAAAGTAGACAAAATTCCTATCGAAGTTTTCTTCTTTTCGGTAATTTGCTTCTAAAATTTAATAAAAGTTCCTTTATTAATTACTCTGTTTTTCTAGAGAAACTTTAGAATACTAGTTAATGTAGGTAGACTCGTAAAATTTCCAGCATTTAACAATCAGATCCTATGTTTGTAAGGACACATCTTATCACTGCCCCTTAATCTTGGAATGTGGTTTTACTACAAAATCTTTAAAGATCCTAAATTGATGAACAAAGAAGAGAAAGGGGTCCAAGAACAAAATCAAATTATCACATATTCAAAGAGGACTATTACATTCAATAAGTCATCTATATATTAGTGTTCTAAAAAGAGTAAAGCAGTGTTAGTCGTGGAGGCCAAATTTCAAGCTTTACAAACCTAAAGCGTTACTTTTTTTTTTTTAAATACTTCTAAAAATCATTTAATAATTAAAATAATACATATCAAGCATCTAAAATTATTAAATATTAAATTTAATAATTTCTACAATTAATCAATTATATAATTTTCAAGTTTTCGAAATGCGAAAGCTCGACTATTTTTAAGTTTCAACTTTCAATTAGACAAATCCTTCTTAACAAATTTATAGGAACTTGATACATACTTTTGAAGTTTTCCACAAAACGGTAAATTTCAAAATCATAATTACATAATATAAGATAGCACTGTAACTTAAATTTTATCTAAATCTTTATAGGATAAAGTCATCTTTGCCTTTTGAACAGATAAAGTCATTTATAATTTTGAAATTAAAGTCAAATAAAAGTTTTTAAAAAAATAAAAAAGTTAATAAACTAAAGTCAAATATAAGATTTTTTTTTAAAAAAGAAAAAAAAAATTAATAAAGTGCCCTAAACTAGGCACGCATTAAGCAGTCAACTTAGCAATTGACAACTTAATTTGCGAAAACTTAATTTGCGTTTACTATCAGGGCAAAATTTTTGCCCGCTTCTCACGCATAGGCGTGCTTTTTGGACACTGTTAAATATAGAGCAATTGATCTAAAATCAAAAGAACTTCTACTAATTTAGAACATCTAAATTTCAGATTTAATTTAATCTAATCTAAACAATCATAATATGAATTAATTCTTATCTAAAATCCTATCTAAACTATATCTTTATCTACATCAAATCCTTGAGGAGTTCTCCCTGTTCCAAATTCATATCCCAAATGTCACAAGTTTCTCTCCAGTATCTAAAACACTCCCCTGAATACTTATTCAAAAGTTATATTCGGATTTCTTTTACATACAAGCTGAAAAGATTAAAAAGGATTAAGGTGTAATAAACAGGTTTTTGGAAATATTTCACTAATATCAAGAAAGCAGAAAGTGAGGCACTGGATAAAGAGCAACAGTACGATAAAACTAAAGAAGTAGCAAAACTGAAGTTCAAAAGGCATAAGCCCATTTAAATCATACCTAGCAGTAGAGCAAGGCATTTGGAGACAAAAGGCAGGAGTAAGATGGATCACAAATGGAGACAGAAACTCTAAATTTTTCTATGCCTGGTCAAAAAAAAGGAGGATCAAAATCAAAATATCTCATATACTATTGGGTAGTGGCACCTACTCTCAAGATGAAGACAGGCTATAAGTCTAAGCAGCTACATACTCGAACAATCACTGAGATACAAACAGGTTTCAGCAAACACAAACATTATTCAACAAATACCTCAGCTCATTCGGCCAAATGACAACCATAACCTCAGTAGTCTGTCTACTGAAGATGAAATCAAAGAAGTGGTTTTCTCATTAAATAAAGACAGTTCAGCATGCCATGATGAATTTTCAGCCTATTTCTACGAAACTTGCTGGAATACAACTATATCAGACCTGGTAAAAGCAGTTAAAGATTTGCTTAGAGAAAACTTCTCCCACGAGGTGTCAATGCCACTTCAATAGTATCGATCCTAAGAAAAAAGTAGCTAAATCAATGGAAAGGCTTTAGGCCTAATGCCTTTGCAATATACTCAACAGAATTATAAGAAAAGCTCTTTCTTTTGAGACTGACAAAAGTACTGCCATAATCATCTCCCTCAATCAAAGTATATTCATTCGTGGCAAGGATATTGTTGTGTGGACGATTTTTTGCAGGCACAAGAAATGATTCATCAGTTGGATAGGAATGTGTGTGTGTGTGTGTGTGTGTGTGGGGGGGATGCAACTCTAAAATTGGATATGGCTAAGGCTTATTATAGAGTCTCGTGGGAATTTCTATACAAGATAGACAAATTTGGACTGGATAGACAAAATTCAACAGTGTGAGCAATTGTTGGATTTCTGTCATTATTAACACTGAAGAAGCAGGCTTCTTTAAATATGGGAGAGGAATATGACAATGGGAGAGGAATATGACAAGGGGATCCCATTTTGGGCTTTCTCTCTTTTTATTATCACAATGCAGTGTCTATCTAGGGAATTGGAAGCATTATTTTTGGGGGGATATGAATCCTTGGCATATACTTATGGGGGAAAATTCTAGTAAACTTGTCTCAGCCATGCTGACGACATCAGAATATTTTCTAGTAGGCATAAATCCTAACTCAAGAGAATTGTGAACTTCTCATTAGGCCAAATGATCAACAATGACGAGTTCATTCTCCATATCACAGCACAACTTTCATAAACATAATGATTATCATATCCAAAGTCACTGACTCCCAACATCATCAATTAGCAATTAGGTACTCTCTCTAAAGGGGCATAAAAACCAAAGTCAGTGGCTCCCAATAACAACAATTAGCAATTAGATACCTTGGGGTTCCTCTCTAAAGGGGTATAAAAAAATAATTCTTATCCATGTATTAATCCAGAAAGTGAGAAGCTCACTACTTGGCTGGGAAAGTAAGGTCCTTTCAGCTAGGGTGGGTTGACTTTACTCAAAAGCGTGCTACAGCCCATGTCTATTCACCTTCTGCAGATATCATAAGTCCAAGACAAATTAGAAAGCTTATCTAGTGGCTTCATATGAGAGGAACAGATCTTGGAACAAGATGTGTTTTCCAGTAGAAGAAGAGGGGCTAGGACTTGGGTCTATCTAGGGCACAAGTCTCATTTTTTCATGGAAGTTATGGTGGAAGTTTCAAGGTCAGACGTCCTTATGGGTAAACATAATGAAGGTGAAATATTGCCAAGACAAACCTCCCACTCTTAATTAGATAAAAACAACTGATTCCCCTACTTGGGAGAGATCACTCAAAGCTAGATCACAAGCAGAACCAAGTACTGTTGGAATGTTGAAACTGGTAACAGGGACACAAACACTGGCAGCTAGGTACCCTCAGTCCAATCGTTCCTTCGCTACTGTCCATGAATACAAGAAGGGTGAAAACTGGGATTCAGATATGTTGAGCGCAGTATTGCCCCTTCAAACAATAAATGAAATCCTAGGAATCCCCTTAAGCTGTCTGGATCTGGATCTGATCACATCTTCTGGACCTTAACCAATGATGGAAAGTTTTCAACAGCTTCACGTCGGGGTTTAATTAGGAAGAAAAGAAGCACGCAATCTTCTTTTAAATATATCTGGAGTAAATCAATCCCAACTAAAGTTCCATTCTTCATTTGGAAGTTGTGACATCAATGTCTTCATTAGATTAAAACTTTTTTTTATTTTGATAACCTTGGATGTCCAGGTCAACTAACGCGCACCTCGACTAATCCCACGGGCCCTGAAATTTACAGTCGGATACTCACCTCAATGGCCTGAGGGGACTCGAACTGGATTAGATTAAATAATTAAGAAGAGAATGAATGTACATTTGGCTTCCATGTGCCAATGCTGCAGGGGGGAGGAAATCATTGCTCACGTGCTTTTAAATGGTGCTGTGGCAGCAAAGTATGGAACCATTTTAGCTAAATCCTTCAGATAAAACCCTAACTTTGAGCATCCTATAAGAATATTCCAGTTTTGGAGATTTATCTGTCAATCTAAACCTGGCTATATCCAAACTATTATCCCCCTTCTAATATTTTGGTTTTATGGATCGAGAGAAACAATTCTTAGCATTTCGATATTATAATGCAAGCCATGAGGGCGATCAAAAGAGTAGATCATCTGTTGACCCTCACGAGTTTAGCTGGACACATATCTGGCCTGGCCCTCACCTCTAGAAGAATGGTATGCCATATCGATAGCAATTTTTAAAAAAAAAAAAAAAAAAATTGCAGAGGTTCGTGCGATTTTGCTAAATAGTGGAAACCACAAATTGGGACTATAAAATTAAACATACATGGAGGTGTAAAACATGGGATCCTTCCAGCAGCATGAGAGGGATCAGTTATTAGAAATCATGAAGGGAATTTGCTTAAAGCCCTCTATGATCTTGGGAGTAGAATTAAGAGGGTACACGTCTAACACTGTGTCAAGATCTTCAAACGAGTTTGGGCAGAGGTTGATTCTTTAACATTCATAAAGATCCTTAATGAAATTGATGCAGGTCTTTAGCATATTCAGTACTTAATAGAAGAGATTAGACACCGGAAAAATAAAATGCAGGTTTCTCTAACACATATCTTGAGGGGAGGAAACTCGATTGCAGATTCTTGCTAATACAGTAGATAGGGAGGAAACAATTATGATGCTTTAACCAGGAGATCTATAAGGCCAAGTCATAGGGCTTATCAATTTGAAAAAATGGAGATTACCGAATGTAAGAGTTAGTTGATAGGTTTCTTTATAGTGATTGTATTTGTCTTTGTAAGATAGCACAGTGTAAAATGTCATTTCCCTATCTCCTGACAATCACATTTTTGCAAAAATCCCTGTCGATTTGCATCAATGAAGGCTAGGAAAAGGAGAGACACTATCATAGCTCGCCTCCTGTGTGAAAAGGATAGCAACCAAAAGGGGTTACTCTTCCACTGTGAATGTCTTAGAAGATAATATGATTTATTGGAACTAATAAGTTTTCAAGTACACAAGTCAAACAAGAAACTTCCTTGCTTGTCCGATTTCTAACGAGGAAGGATGATCTATTGGTTTCATATACTATAAAGTAGTAATAGTTTCATCTACATCCAGAAAGTTAGATATTTACAAGAAGCTTGTACAGCTTGGGAAGGGGTTTTGATTGATCAAAAAGTATATTAAGAGCCATGTGAGATCAAAGTCTTGTGCAAGTTTCGGATGAGAGAATTATCTACTTTCTCTTCATCATTAAATTGAATTTTACTATCACAGACTCACGGCATCCTCTGTCTACCATATATAGCTATATAGCATCAATATACGCCAATCTATCACTAGCACCACAGCTTTCCTGATATTTCTAATTAAAAGACTACAGCTAGGGCTGTAAACAAGCCAAGCCAAATACTTGGGGAATTTTCATGTTCAAGATCAAGTAAAATTAATATTTTGATGCTCAAGGCTGCCTAAGCATAAAAATCAAAGTTCAAGCTCTAGCTCATGCCTAGGAAAATATGATTGTTTTTAAGTTTTCCCACCTAAATAATAAAAGATAAACGTAAGATTAATGACATTCGTGAAATAATTAAATATGCTAATTTAATTAATATAGTAATATAAAAATGAAAAGCTAGCTATCCAACTCTCACATTGACTCGATGAAGTACTCAGGCTGGCTCTGTCTTGACAAAGATTGAGTCAAGCTCAACCTCAATTTATCTAAAAGCTCAAACAGCTTGGAAGCAGGCTCATAACCTATTCCACACCGATACAAAAGGTGGAACAAATTTAGAATTGATGGCTATGTCATGGGCTTCAACTATGTGTGTGCTAGCTATAAATATAAATTTGGTCCATTATCAAAAATAACAGTTTTAGCACCTTGGGCTTTTCTTCTTTCTTCTGCACTTTCTTCTGAGATTTTAAGAACTCGTCCTTCGACATGCGCTCTCCTACAATAGCATGCAGTGTGTATATGTTGTCTGAGGTCAACAAATAATAAAATGAAGAAAAGATCCTTTCTGACCTGTTACTTTGTCGCGATACACGGGTTCCGCATCTCGACCACTCACAGTAGGATCCATCTCTCTATACCTACAAATACATTTACGTTTGAGAAATTAAAACTGATGAGCTTATGAAAGGGAAGAGGAAGCACAAGATTCATATGTATAAATCAGAGAGAGGGAGTTTACATATTACCTCAACCAATCACTCTCCTTCTTTTTCGATATTTCTTCTTTGATATCTTGCCCACTAACTAAACCAGTCTTTGGCTCCTCTGTCAAATGTGGCGATCCTTTCCACCTCTTCCTTGGAGGAGAAAGGTCTGAAACTTGAGATGCAAAATCCGAAGCATTGTCCTCAAAATTGTGACTTGATTTTCTAGCAGAGACATCAGTGAAAATAGATGTATCCTTCTTGTGTTTCCTTGGAGGCGAAATATCTCCTATATGCAAATGCACGTGAAATATCCCATTAACTGAATACATTTGTCCAGAATGTGCAATATTTCTATTCAGATGGAGTGAGCTTACCAGTCCATTGCCGCCGTGGTGGGGACAAATCAGTGATATCTCCTTTCGACTTCAAAGCTTCGGAATGGCGTTCTGGTGAAGGTGTATCATAGCGAGCTCTACGGCTTTCAGAAGATTGTATTTTTATTTTAGGTTGAGGAGAAGGACTTTGATATCGCTTGTGGTGCTGCTGTGGTGGAGATAAATCTATATCTGCAGCAGCAGAAGGCTTTTGTTCATGGTTAAGTGATAAACTGGTGTTACGAGCCCTCCTTTTGCGAGGTGGGGAAATATCAGAATTTTGGTCATCAAGCTGGTAAATTTTACGATGCTGCCTTGGTGGAGATAAATCAGCATCTACTGCACTGAATTCCTTTCTCTCAGGTTTTAGTGTGGTATCATCGTATGCCCTGCGTTTGCGATCTAGAAAACTGTCAGAATTCTGATCATCAGAACTCCTGCGTATACGATTATCATTTACAGAAACCCAACCACTTCCATCCTCAGAAATGGCACCAAAAGGCCGTCTCATTCTAAGTTGCTCCAGTCTTTTCATATGTTTGACTTCAATATCCTCATCAACTTGTGGCTTCTCTTCATCTGCATAGACCTCAAGTTAATTAACAAATTGAGACGTGATTTAAGAATGTAAAGTACTTTATATGATGAAAACTTTGTTTTTAAGTTACCTGTTGAATCTTCTTCTTTTTCAAGGTCAACTGGCTTTTGCCAAACGGGATCTTCATCAACAATAACAACACCTGTGGCAGCAGGTTTAGGCCTTCTCTTCTTCTTCTTTTTCTTCTCTTCTTCGCTATTACTGGTATATTTCTTTAGGTATTCTTTAAGCGAAGATGTAGCCATTAATCACAAGAAGTTCCTGCTCAGAATAGTTACTCAAGCACTTAAACTTGACATGTTTTCCAGCTGAACCAAATAAATGACCTCTAAGTCAGCCGCAAGAATCCCATTTACCATTAGTACATTACAAACAACTGCAGAAATAAGGAAAACTATCTGCTATCAGCAAACATTTTCAGAATCAGCAAACAAGAATTACACAAATCAAACCCAAGGCTCCAAGATTCCTACGGCCTTAGGAAACAGATAAAGTAAGGCATGACCTCCACTAGAGCAAAATGGAGCTAAAAGCCTTAAACCCATGGTCCTAATATCCAGTCCAAAAGGTACTGAATTAAGTAGAACTCCAATATGCGGGAAAGTTTTGGTCGGTTGTAAACCGCATACATACCTACATATGTACTGCGCACATGAATAAAACATACATACATAGAAATGCCAGACGAGAAGGAAAAAAAACAAATATATATAAAATATGACACTCAAACCAATAACGTGATTCTGAAAATAAAAAAAAGTACACATAATAAACCATCTACAAAAACCATAATGATCGATTGCATAAATGAAAGCTTCACTAGCATATCAACATAAAATAATCAATAGTGAACAAGGATAATACAAAATTAAAACCAGAGTAATTAATTAATTAATTAAGAACAAATATGTACTAATGAAATTGGGGAAGATGTTAGTTGCAATCGAAAATTCGACTATGTTTGTGGAGACAAACTGGTGCTTACATGAAAATTAAGTCCCCGACGATTTAACACAAAAAATTCCAACAATTTATCAGAAAATAATAGAAATAGAAGACATCCAGTTAAAAATCACACTTAATACAACTAACCTGGTGCCCGATCGCCGAGTCTGAAATAGTGAGGGCAAATTTTTCTTTCGTTCTCCGCTAAGTAGGTGCTGGGCTGTGATATGAAAAGCCCAAATGGGCCGGTCACCGATGTGAAAAGGAAAAATTCATTTTGTTAGTTATGCCTTGTTTGAGCCACTTTTTTTCAAAAATAATATTTGAAATGGTGTTTTTTATTAAAAAAAAATATGTGGTTGAAAATGAAAGAAAAATTTTCAATTTATGTGTAGTGTTATTTTATGAAAGATTATGTAATTGAAAGTAGGAGAAAATAAATATATGATAGGAAAATTGGCTCAAACAAGGGTTATATTAATGAGAGAGAATTGCACTAATGATCCTAAAAGTAGGAGAAAATAAATATATGATAGAAAAATTGGCTCAAACAAGGGTTATATTAATGAGAGAGAATTGCACTAATGATCCTAAAAGTAGGAGAAAATAAATATATGATAGAAAAATTGGCTCAAACAAGGGTTATATTAATGAGATAGAATTGCACTAATGATCCTAAACCTTTCATTTTTTTCACGGACTTTATCCAAATCTTTAATTTGTACCATCCACAGTCTCAAACCTTTGAAATAGGTGTATCACAAGAACAAACTAATGGAAATCGTTAATTCCACAATCAATTGACCAAAAATTGTCTCACTTTTTTGACCAATTTTAACTAATTTTAAAATGACAGATCTTTAACTTTACAATTACAACGTAAATAATTAAAATAAACTTTGAAAAACTAAAAAAATTGAAAAATAAATAAATAAATAAATAAATATATATATATATATATATATATATATATATATATATATCCCTTTATATATTAAAAGAGTGAGAGGTTGATTTACTGTAGAAACTCTCGTCCTAAACAGTGTCGTGTGGTTTTGAATTTTTTTTTATTTTTTATTTTGCTATATCCTATTTTAAAAAAAAAATTATTTAATTTTTATTTTCTCTATGCGATTTTTGTAATAAAAAAAAAATTGTGAGTGTTATTAAAAAAAAAAAAATGTGTGTCTCGCACTGCCTCGCACAGTGCGAGACATGCCGGTGCATGTCTTGCACAGTGCGAGATGTGCGAGACATGCACCAGCATGTCTCGCACTGTGCGAGACATGCAAAACCCCTATTTATTTTTTTTTTTCTTTTTTTAATTTTTTTAAAATTTATATTTTCGCCTTCATTTACGTGCTTAATTTGGGATATCAAACGAAGTCGAAATATTACATTTTTAATATCATTTTGAAGAACTCACGGCCTAATATTTCACGACGTTAATCGTGTGTGACACGGCCAATCGTAGCGAAAGTTACGTTACGTCAAAGTACGTCGTTTCAAACTAATATTTCAAAAATTTCGATAACAAACTAACTTTACAAATTTTTCGACGATTCTACGCTGACCGAATCCATAAATCTTCTATATTATCTCGAAACTCATTTCGAGAACTATATCACAGATATATCGAATAATCTAAATGAATATCGAAAATAGTTAAACGGACGTCAAACGCGTGTGTTAAAAAAGACGTATAACTCGTCTTTTTGAATATATTACTTATATTTTTGTCTTCATTGTCAAACTCATTATGGAACATCAAACGAAGTCGAAATATTACATTCTTAATATTATTTTGAAGTACTCACGGTCTATTATTTCACGACGTTGATGGTTTGTGAGACGGTCAATCGTAGCGAAAGTTACGTTACGTCAAAGTACGTCGTTCGAAACTAATATTTCGAAAATTTCGATAACAAACTAACTTTACAAATTGTTCAACAATTCTACGCTAGCCGAATCCATAAATTTTCTATATTCTCTTGAAACTCATTTCGAGAACTATATCGCAGATATATCGAATAATCTAAATGAATATCGAAAATAGTTAAACGGACGTCAAACACGTGTGTTAAAAAAGACGTATAACTCATTTTTTTGAATATATTACTTATATTTTTGTCTTCATTGTCAAACTCATTACGAAACATCAAACGAAGTCGAAATATTACATTCTAAATATTATTTTGAAGTACTCACGGTCTATTATTTCACGATGTTGATGGTGTGCAAAACGGTCAATCGTGGCAAATGTTACGGCGGGTCAAAGTAGAACTAATATTTCGAGAATTTCGATAACAAGCTAACTTTAAAAATTCCTAGACAATTGTACGCTGGTCGAATCGATAAATCTTCTATATTATCTCGAAATTCATTTCGAGAACTATATTATAGATATATCGAATGATCTAAATGAATATAAAAAATAGTTAAACGAACGTCAAACGTGCATGTTCAAAAAGACGTGTAACTTATCTTTTTAATAAAATTTATGTTTTTTCTTCATGCTCATTAGGAAATATCAAACGAAGTCGAAATATTACATTTTTAATATTATTTTGAAGTATTCATGGCTATCATTTCACAAATGTGTGCGAAATGGCCAATCGTGGCAAATGTTACGGCTATCAAAATAGGTCGTTTCAAACTAATATTTTGAGAATTTCGATAACAAGCTAACTTTAAAAATTTCTAAATGATTGTACGTTGGTCAAATCGATAAATCTTCTATATCATTTAGACTTCGTTTGATATTAATAATATAATATTTCGACTTCGTTTGAATGTTTAAAGTTAGATTGTTATCAAAATTATCGAAATATTAGTTTGAAATATTAGTTTGAAACGATCTACTTTGAAGCGTCGCAACATTTGCTACAATTGTTCGTTTCGCACACCATCAATGTCGTGAAATAATAGGCGTGAGTACTTGAAAATGATATTAAGAATGTAATATTTCTTCTTCACTTACATGTCATTCATGACTTTATTTTCATCTATTTATTGTAGTATACATATACAGTCTCAACGCTAATATACACAAGGAGAATAACGCATGCACGTGCCTTCACTAGTATATATATATATATATAAACGGATAAAAAGAAATAAAAAAATATTATCTTCTTCATCTCACCTAACCTAAAACAAAACAGTGGCTCTATCACCCGTCAATACCATAGCATCTACCAATGTTCTTCTTTATTAGCCTTCAATGTATTAAACTCCCTTCTACCTTATTTGCAATACAAATTCAATGGATTCACATTCATCGCTTGAGCACCAACAAGCCTCAAAATCCTATCAACCAAACACACCTCTTGATACATTTTGAATCCCTTGTAAAATGCATAAATATAGCCAAAATTTCCTTCAAGAACATTACTAATATGGCACTTCCGAATCAAATTGTTTCAAAACTCCATTGCAGCAGTTTTTCGTGTCAATCTCTTTTCGTAATTGCCGATATAATTACTCACTTAATCAACTTAAATTGGAAAAGTAATAATCTAACAGTGATAGACTGATAGCCACTAAAAGAATATATATTTACCTTTTGCTGTTCCAGTTGTACCACTTGTGTAGCATATTGTAGCATCATCACCAGGTCATGGTGGGCACAAGGGTTTCAAGGCCATTGAGACCCTACAAGAAATTTTTACGACAACTCAATACAAAAAATGACCAAATAAACATCGTTAGCCGAGGAGGCGATCAAGGTGGGATTGGTGGATGCAATGGCAGTAGCGGGTGGCAATGGTCAAAGGGGTGACGAAGCTACTATTTTGGTTTTGGGTTTAGTTTTGGCTGGGATTGGATGAAAAAGATAACTTTTTTTATTTCTTCTCTTTTTTTTTTTTGGGGGGGGGGGGGGGGGAGGTTTCAACTTTTTCAATTTTTATTTTAATTATTTTATGTTATAATTGTAAATTACAGATCTTTCCTTTTAAAATCAGTCTAATTCGTCAAAAGAGTAAAAAAAAAAAAAAACATATTGGTCAATTGATGGTTAAACTAACGATTTTTGTCAATATGTCCTTTTGATGCATCTATTTCAAAAGTTTGGGACTATGGATGTCACAAACTAAAAATTTGGACATCATCTACAATAAAATAAAAAATTTGAGACCATGAGTGTAAACTCCCTATTAATTATATTCCTTTAGCTCTTCTTGAATGTTGCAACATTGCATTCTTAATTTTTACTTTTAGGTATAAAGTTTTAATTATCAATAAAATACACAAAAAATTATTTATTATTTATTTTCTTCACTTTTCTCTCTAATTTATAACATATTATCAATACAAAACTCGAATTTCTCTCTCTCTCTTTTTCTCTTTGACTTAATGCAAGCAAAAAAAAAAAAAAAAAATATATATATATATATATATATATATATATATTAGTTGCCATGCACAAAGAATTCTTCATGAAATCAATTTTTTGCCATACAATTAGATTAGTGATCACGAACAAAATCTCATGAATCTTAATGAACAAATTTTTTATTAAAATCGGCCACAATTGCATGTACCAAACTATAACCTTGGTGCAAATTCTGGGCAGAATTTTTTATATTCACGTCTTTGAAGATTTGTCAATAAAATTAAATTTTTAGTGTGAACTTTCAAGAGTATTTGCACCAATTGCTATATTTCAATGACAAGTATGTTTTTTCTTACAAATCTTTTACTTTTATTTTTAGAAATTTGATATAGATCAGTATCATTTATGAAGTTTTATATATCTATTAAATATTTTGAAATATGTATATATATACACACACGCACATATACATACTTTGGAAGATGTACAACATTATGGTATTATTGCTCATAAACAGCACAATTTATAAATTTTAATATTCTCAAAAAAATAATATCATTACCTTTTTTTTAATAAAACACAATTTTTCAATAATGTTGTGACCCCCTAAAAAAGCACAACACAATACTTAGTAATATTATTGAATACTATTTAGTTCTTGAAAATTTTAAATTTAGATGTAACGATCTGATCTCTGTTATGAACTCATAAATTATTACATATTGTCCATTTAGAGAAGACATTTACTCTATTAGCCCCTCAAGAATTTCATTCACGTCTTCCAAGATTCACATTCAAAATTTCTCCTTATGAGAGATTTAAATTGAATTATAGTACCGATTGAGCTAGTTAAATTCTAGTATCAATTAGTATCAGGATTTAACTTAAATCTCTTATAAGATATAGGTTTTGTGTTCGAATTTTAAGGAACATGATATACAGTTGTGAAGGATAAGATGGTAGATGCACTCTTAAAAGGCTATGCATAATTAGTTAACAACTTAAGTTTAGAGGTTGGGTCGTTACATAATATATATATATATATATATGAGGTTAGATTTTATTTTGTTTTTCTTAATATGATGACCATATTGTCAATATGTTTCCAAATAGAAGTACAAAAATGGAGGTATGAAAAAATTAAATTAGCTTTAAATGGACTTTAAATCACTATGTGAAATTGCTTCTATTATGACATCCATTGGTGCTCTATTTGTGCTTTCGCTAAGTTTGGATGGAAGAACTCATAGCATTGTACATTAGATGGTTGTTTCGGTCAAATAGATGAACCATAGACATGTTTTTAATTTTTCCATTTTGTAGTGTTGAGATGTGATCGATCAAAAATAGTTTACGATCAAAAATAAAATCCACATACACGAAAAATTGACAAAACAACACAAGATTGTTGATCCAAGTCAACAAATGCCTAATGGAGGGTCAAAGACCAGTCAATCACTATGTGCAACCAAAACCTCCTAGAGAGTACAAGATACAGGAAGACCCAAAGATCATACCAGATTTTGGTTCAAGACTATAGAAAACACACAGAGAGATTTTACCCCCTAATGCACAACCATTTAAGGACCCCAAATCTGTACTAAACATCCATTATCACAGCCTCTATTTCAAGCCTATATTACTGTAGAAAGATCACTTTACAAGGTTTACAATTTGACTCTCAAAATCTCATAGATTTAAAGCCAGAAAAATAAGAGAAGAAGAAGAAAGTGATCATATAAAGACAGAGAAAAAGTAAGATGAAATCCTAACCAAAAGGCCAAAAATCAAGTAAATCAGGAACCAAAAGGTTGTTTTAACCCGTGATTCATTTACCGTTGTTGGTTTGATCCAATGGTCCAAATCAGAGGCAAGCTAATTTACTCATCGGAGGTTGTCACATGGACTTCCATTAATCCCATTTTAAACTTTTCCAAAAATGCTTTTGTGAAATTCAGTTATTTCGTTCTTCACCTTAATTCACAAATGTACTATACCCTCTTTTGTTGCTTAAGCACACACTGTGATTGATCCATCATCATTGCTCAGTACTTGTAAAAGAATTTAACCTATATAGATGTGGAGCATTGAGCATTATTTAAACTTACCAACATATAATACTTTTGTTCCCATATCAAAAGGATTTTTATCAGCATGATTTTTTAACTAGTTAACTTCACCTGTAGATATTTTATCTCTAATAAAATAATACTTCATCTCAATGTGTTTTGATCTCACATGATAAGCATGGTTCTTACTTAACAAAAGTGCACTCTGACTATTAGTAAAAATAGTAGCATTATCATGTAAAATATTCAATTACTTTAAAATATCTTTTAACCATCTACATTCTTCAATAGCTTCAGCAATAGCCACATATTCAGCTTCAGCACTAGGATAATGTAACTAATTACTGTAATTGAGATTTCCAAGCTATGCAATTTATCTCCAAGTGTTAAAAAAGTAAGATGCATTTGATTTTCTATTATATTTATCATTAGCAAAATCAGCATTCATATAACCTTTTAAGGTTAGTTTATCAGATATTTTTTCATACACAATCCTATATTTAATGTGTCAACAATGTATCTTAACAACCATTTCAAATAAGCCCAATAAGGCTAACATAGTTGGACATAAATCTACTCAAAAAACTAAGCGCATAAGCTAAATCAGGCCTAATTTTAACCATGGAATACATAATAGAAACTATAGCACTAGCATAAGATATGTTTCTCATTTCCCGAAATTCTTCTTCAATTTTAGGAGAGTGTGCATTGGAAAGAGCTGCAAGGGGAACATTCACTGATTTAGATTCCTTCATCCCAAATTTGGCTACCACCTTATTCAAATAAGCATCCCGAGTAACAGTTTACCTATTTTCAGGCATATTCTGTTTGATAACCATTTCCAAAATCCTTTTGGCACCTCCTAAATCTTTCATATCAAATTAAGCCCTTAAAAGATTTTTCATTCTTATGATTTTAGACTTGTTACAGCTAGCTAATAGCATATCATCTACATACAATATTTAGTAGACTTCACAACCACATTTGGTGTCATTATAGTACAAGCAAGCATCATAATTACTTCTGTTAAAGCCTATCTGAAGCACATATGAATAAAATCGTTAGTACAACTACCTAGGACATTTTTAAGTTTATACAATGATCTCTCCAATTTGCACACGGATTAATCTTATCATTCTCTTCAAAACCTTGAGGCTTACTTATATAGATATTCTCTTTCAACTCACCATGTAAGAATGCAATTTTAATATCTTATTGTTCAAGCTCCCAATTGAACTGAACAACCAGTGCTAAGACCAACCTAATGGTCTTATATTTAATAATGTGATAGAATTTCTCATTGTAATTAACACCCTTTTTTTAGTGAAGCCCTTGTCCACTAATCCAACCTTATACTTTAAAGGATCATTGGGATTGTTTCCCTTTTTAAGTTTTCAAATCCATTTATATTGTACCATCCTCTAATTCTAAGGTTTATTAATGCAAGCAAGGGTCATTACCCGCAGAGAATTGGTTCAATTAAGTTAACTGCGCAAAATAAAATAAACGACGAAAACATATAAATGGGGGGGGCAGTTTGATTTGTTAAACAAAGAACACAACAAAATAAAAATGGAAATGGCGAAATACTTGAAATGCAATAAAAATTAAATAACAAAGACGATTAGTCAAACAAAAGAGAGAGTGTGATCGGGGTATAATTCTTTACTGCGAGAATGATTTTCCAATTCAATTTTCACAAAGAATTTTCGTTCAAACGATTAACAGCAATTCGAGAATAATCATAAGCTCGATTACCTCAAACTCTCCTTAGATTATAGTTAAATAAAATAAGTTATTCACCCAACCCTAATCATCAAACAACCTAGGATAAGATCGCTAGATTAAATTTAACGAAAGCATTCATACAACATAGCCGAATTGAATTAAGCACAAACACACAAGCTCAGTTTGTTAACTTAAGTGATAATCCACCTACATTTAATAGAAAATTCCACATAATCCATCAAAATATAGTTGCTACTAGGGTTTGGTCAAATTAGCAATTACGGACTAAAAATCCCAAATTAGCAAATATCAAAACAACTAAATCATCTAGTAGCGCTCCTAAACAATCGAGAAGAACAATATAAACAATAAACTCAATGGATTCATCACATTAATCCAAAGAACTATAAAGCACAAAACTATTGAAATTTCATTTATCGGGTCAAAAATTACCCCCAATCACATCTAGGTTTAGCAATCCATAAAATAATTACAAATAGCCATTGAAATCTTACAATACATGGAAACTATATAGATTAAAGAAGATAGAAAGTTTATTGATGAGAAGAACAAAAGATTGAGTCTTCAATGTCAAAGGGTCTTCATTTTCTTCTTCTTCAAAGCTCCAAATTGCCCAACTTCAAACTAGATTTTTCTTCCCCTTCTTTGGTTGTTTTTTCCCCTAAAAACTTGCCCTAGAAATGGTCTCTAAGGTGTATTTTATAGTATAGAGAGGTATGGAGACAGATCGGATAGAAATGGGTCGATAAATTTTAAATTAAGAAATCGCGAATTTTTCCCGGGTTCTGCTCCTGAATAATACCATGCGTACACATGGTGTTTTATGTGCGTACGCACAATGAACTCAGAATACCTTCAGTCGCTGGTTTTGGCAGGTGTGCGTACGCACAAGCAAATTCTGGGTTGTCTTCATTTTTTTCCTAGTTTTTCACTCAACTTCAACCTGCAATCCACATTTCTTCATATGAACACTCATGGTTTTGCTTGCCGAACTTAAGCATTCTTGCATCACAATTGTTTTGCCTCTTTTCTTGCTCATATGCTTCACATTAATACTCGATTCGGGTTTTCGCCTAAAATTAAAATATAACTAAATTAAGTGACGAAATGAAATTGGAAACCAAACAAATATTGAAAGTTAAAGATAAAATAAGTGCAAAATCCGCACTTATCACACCCCCAAACTTAAATCTTTGTTAGTCCTCGAACAAAGCCAAACAAACAAGCACGCAAATACACAAATTAAAACCAAACGATAATATAATAACAACAAACACACAAGAAAGATAGCTTGTCAATTTACTCCAAACATCACCTCAAACATAACTTATGAAATATTTACAAAAATACTACACAAAACACTTTGAAACTCAAACCATGCAAGACTCGTGTGTGTGTTGTCAACCAATTCATCGCCATGCACAAGTTAGTGGAATCACGACCTTCAAAATGTCAAATTTTCCTTTCTCGCTCGTGGGAAGCACACTCCCCCAAACTTGTTATTTTCTTTCTAGCCCAAGGTGCCAAACTTAAGGTTGCTCTCAAATCACTCATTCTTTCCGTTCAAGTTGGGTTGGAACGAACAGGCAAATTAACCACTTAGTCATGCATTAATTTCCCAAAATTTAGAATGCTTAAACCAAACAAAATTTCATCAAACACCAATTTTTTCAACAACATTTCCGGAAGCTTCATCCTTTTCTTTTTTCTTTATTTTTTCAATGTAGGCAGTTCACGCTCTAGTCCCTAATGATAGCCTTCTTCATTGGTAGATTGCCTCCTACACATTGTGATGCATAGGGCCAAATTACTCAATGTTGACTTACACTCTTTAAGGTAGGCAACTTTTTCCTACAGATTTTTTTTTTTTTTTTTTTTTATAAGCACAACAACAACCAACATCCAAAGAGGTTTGAAAGCACTCCAATAGGTCCATCATAAGAGCAAGGGATTAACATACTTCTAAATGATCTCATTCACCGATTCAACCACCCCCAAACTTATACTTATAGGTAGCAATTGAATTTTTTTTTCATCAAAATGGTCATTTAAGCTCCAATAAACCTCAAGTGTCACCATCAAGTGCAAACAATGAATCTCATGACACAAGTGCTCAATAATGAGTCCAACATGGAATGAGTGAATGAAACTAAACAACAAGTAGCATTAATGTTCACACTTCATAAATCTATGTAATGCAACTACTCGAAAGTGAACTAGCAAAGCAATCCAACTCCACAAACAAGCATACAAACACAAATATATAACCCGAAAGTTGAGTATTGACAAAAAATTTAGCGAAACCTTTTAGCACAATTTAAGCACATATCACAACAATCACGAACACAAGCATAAGCACAATCACGACACCCCAAACTTAAATTGTACATTGTCCTCAATGTAAACGTAAGAAATAAAGTGCAAGGGGTTCAAGTACTCCCATAAATTTGGTTTTGACGGCGATGGTTGTGCGAGTGCTTGTTGGTCATTCACATTCATTTGAGTTCAACGCTTTGATCCGGCACCATGAGGAACTGTCACATGGGAAACAAAAAGATGTGATTACAAAAAAATTTCAAAAAGAATAACAATGGGTTGCCTCCCATCCAGCGCTTCTTTATAGTCTTTAGCTAGACTTTTGCTCTTCAAAGTTTTTCAATTGGGTCTTCTAGTTGAATTTCCTCCATATCTTGCGGTGTGAATGGTTCAAAATATGGCTTCAACCGATGCCCATTCACCTTAAAATCTTTCTCAGTTTGGAGGCTTTTGATTTCAACTGCGCTATGAGGAAACACATTAGTAACAACAAAGGGGCCAACCCATCTAGAATGAAGTTTACCTGTAAAAAGCTTAGGCGTGAATGGAAGAGAAGAACTTTTTGCCCAACAACAAAGTTCTTCCTTGAAATCATTTTATCATGGTATGCCTTAGTTTTTTTCCTTGTAAATCCTCGAGCTCTCATAAGCATCGTTCCGGATTTTCTCGAGTTCATTAAGTTGAAGTTTTCGTTGATCCCTCACGTCTCCAAGATCCATGTTAACTTGCTTGATTGTCCAAAATGCCTTGTGCTCAAGTTCAACCGGTAGATGACAAGGCTTTCCATAAAACAATCGGAAAGGAGGCATGTCGATCGGTGTTTTGTATACCGTTCTATAAGCCCAAAGTGCATCGTTGAGGCGGAGACTCCAATCTTTTCTATTTGGATTCACGATTTTTTTTAGAATGGATTTGATCTCCCTATTCGATACTTCAACTTGGCCACTTGTTTGCGGATTGTAGGGTGTGGATACCTTATGCGTGATGTTGTATTTCTTAAGCAGGGCCCAAAAAGAGCGGTTGTAAAAATGAAGTCCCCCATCACTAATAATAGCTGGAGGTGTTTCAAACTTTGCAAAAATGTTAGACTTGACAAAATCTACAACCACTTTAGAATCGTTAGTTCAAGTGGCCCTTGCTTTCACCCATTTTGACACATAATCGACGACAAGAATAATAAAAAGATTACCACATGATGAAGGGAAGGGTCCCATAAAATCAATGCTCCAAGCATAAAAAATTTCAACAAGTATAGGGGTTTGTGGCATTTGATTTCGGGCACCCAACATACCAACCCTTTGACATCTATTGCATGTTTTACAAAAAAGGAATGCATCCTTAAAAAGGGTGGGCCAATAAAACCCGTTCTCAAGCACCTTAGAGCCATCCTCTTGGCACCAAAATGTCCGCCACATGCATAGGAATGACAAAATGAAAAAATAGAATGAAATTCATTTTCGGGTACGCACCTTCTTATCAATTGATCCGCACAATGCTTCTACAAATATGGCTCGTCCTACACAAAGTACTTGACATTTTTCTTGAGCTTTTGCCTTTGAGCATCGGTCAAGTCACTTGGAATCTTCTTGGTGACTAAGTAATTGACGATGTCTGCAAACCAAGGATGTGTGTCTAAGACTTAGAGAAATTGTTCATTAGGGAAGCTTTCTTGCAATGGTAGTGTCTTTTTTTCATGAACAAGGCGACTGAGATGGTCGGTTACAGAATTTTCACTCTCCTTTTTGTCTTTGATTTGAGCTTCGGCTTTGCATCTTTCTTGGTGAGCAAGTACCTAAGAGCTGCATGATCAGAAAAGATAGTAACTTTAGTGCCAATAAGATATGAGTGAAATTTTTCTAAGGCACAAATAACTGTTAAAAGCTCTTTTTCGGTGGTAGAGTAATTGAGTTGGACGTCATTCAAAGTTCTCGATGCATAATAGATAACATGTGGTGTCCTCCTATCTCATTGTCCTAGAACTGCCCCCAATGCAAAATCACTTGCGTCGCACATCAACTCGAATGGTTTACTCCAATTTGGTGGTCAGATGATAGGTGTCGACGTCAAGAGTTCCTTCAAACTTTCAAATGCCTTATTGTAATCTTCATCAAAGTGAAATGGCATCTCCTTTTGCAATAGTCTACACAATGGTCTAGCACACTTTGAGAAGTCCTTGATAAACCTTTCGATAAAATCCTGCATGACCAAGAAATGATCGAATCTCCCTCACACTAGTTGGAGGGGTTAGAGAATGGATTAAATCAATTTTCGATTTATCTATTTCTATCCCCTTAGATGAAATGACATGACCTAATACTATCCCTTGATCGACTATGAAATGACATTTTTCTCAATTAAGTACTAGGTTAGTATCCATGCATCTCTTGAGCACAAGTGTGAGATTTTGCAAGCAATTATCAAATGTATCACCATACACACTAAAATCATCCATAAACACTTCAATGATGCTTTCAATATAATCAGAAAATATACTTATCATGCATCGTTGAAATGTCGCCGGAGCATTGCAAAGATCAAAAGGCATGCGTCGATAGGCGAATGTACCAAAAGGGCAAGTAAATGTACTTTTCTCTTGGTCCTCCGGAGCAATCACAATTTGGTTTTAACCTGAATAACCATCAAGAAAACAATAGTGAGAATGGCCCGCCAACCTTTCCAACATTTGATCAATAAAGGGCAAGGGGAAGTGGTCTTTGCGGGTTGCACAATTAAGTTTTCTATAGTCAATACAAACCCTTCAACCCGTTTGGACCCGGGTTGGTACAAGCTCATTCTCCTCATTAGCTACCACGGTGATTCCGAACTTCTTTGGGACAACTTGAACCAGACTTACCCACTTGCTATCGGATGTGGGAAAAATAATACCAACATCTAGCAACTTCAAAATTTCTTTCTTTACCACTTCCATCATAGGGGGATTCAAGCGGCGTTGGGGTTCTCTTGATGTCTTTGCTCCATCCTCTAGAAATATTCAGTGCATGCACATGGATGGGCTTATCCCTTTGATGTCGGCTATTGTCCACCTAATAGCCAACTTGTGCTCTTTGAGTATCCGGATGAGTTTTTCTTCTTGGAGCATTGTGAGATTCTTAGCAATGATCACCGGCAAGGTCTCCCTTTCTCCCAAGTAGACATACTTCAAATGCTCGGGGAGAGGCTTGAGTTCCAAAGCAGGGGGCTGCATCACCGAAGGTCGAATTTTTTCTTCAAAAATTGGAAGAGTAATATAAGAAAGATCGTACCTCGGTGGGACACTTGGAAGTGTTTCAAGTGATGCCACCATCTCAACAATGTCCTCGCAAACTTGTACATTCTTGCTCAATTTAGTGAGATCATCGACATCAATGTTTTTTTTTATCAAAGTGGTATTCAATGCATCTTCACTTGATAAGTAAAAAAAAATTTGCACTAAGGAATCCACAATATCAATTGAATAAAAAAGAATGAACATCATTAGGATACCTCATCGCTTTAAAGAAATTGAAGCGGATAATCTCCCCATCAAACTCCATTGTTAAAGTACCGTCATGTACATCAATCTTTGTTCTTGCCGTTCTCATAAATGGGCTTCCCAAAAGCAAAGGCGGTGACAATGATGTAGATTCATCTTGCATGTCAAGCACAAAAAAATCCGCCGAAAAAATCAATTGATTAACCTGTACCAAAACACCCTTTGGAAAAGCATTAGATCTATCCGCAAGTTGAATTATAACACCGGTTTCCTTAAGTGTGCCTAGATTTAGTGAAGCATAAAAAGAATATGGCATGACATTTATGGATGCTCCTAAATTAGCATGGCTTTTTCAACTCTAGTGTTACCAATTATGCATGGGATGTAAAACTTCCCGGATCTTTACATTTTGGTGGGAGTTTTCTTTGCAAAACGGCCGAGACATTTTCTCGTACACTTACCACTTCATTTCCTTTTAGCTTGCATTTATTAGTGCACAATGCTTTGATAAATTTAGCATAACGTGGCACTTGATAAATGACATCTAAAAGTGGTATGTTTACTTGAACTTTGCGAAAAGTCTCTAGAATTTCTTTCTCATGTTCCTCTTTCTTAGCCTTAGCAAATCTACTAGGAAATGGAAGGATAGGAACATAAGTAGAGATGGGGTGTTTAGGAGTTACCTTTGTTTCCGAAGTTGGAGGAGCATTTTCCACATTCTCACTTGATGAGTCCTCCTTTTGCTTTGGCTCCTCAACATGAACATTCATTTCCCTTGGTGCCTCCTCTAAAATTTTTCCACTCCTAAGTGTCACGGCGTTAGCATTTTCTCTAGGGTTGATAGCTTGAGAGGGGAGTTTTTCCCAATCCTTGAGCTTCCAACTTACCCACGGTGTTGGCCAATTAGCTCATTTGTGTCTCCAAGCTTTTGATTGAGGTTTTAGTCTCTTGTTGAAATTGCATTGTGCTTGAAGCAAGAGACTTAACCATGTCTTCAAGAGACATACTTGAACTTGGAGGCGGTGCTTGTTGGCGAGGTTGGAATTGTTGTTGTGGCCTTTGTTGGTTGAGGAGCTATGAAGTGATTTCCTCCATAACTAAGATTTGGATGATCTCTCAACCTGGGATTATATGTGTTGGAGTAGGGGTCATATCTTTACCTTTGTTGCATTGGGAATCCCCTAATGGTATTTGCTTGTTCCGCGGTCCCTTCTTGTAGTGTCGGGCATGTATTGGTGTGGTGACCTGAACTAGAACAAATCCCACACACATTAACTTGTTGCATTGACCCACGTGCCATTTGTTGCACAAGAGACGTAAGATCGGATAGTTGCCTTTCAATTTGGGAAGTGGCACCTACTTCATTCACTTGTTTAATCAGCACATCCGTTCTACTCCCGAATTGTTGAGAATTAGCGGCCATGTTGGCTATCAATTCTCTAGCAACCGCGGGCGTTTTATCCATTAAAGCTCCACCACTCGCCGCATCAATCATACTTCTTTCCATTGGGAGCAACCCTTCATAGAAATATTGCAAGAGAAGTTGCTCGCTTATTTGGTGGTTCGGGCAATTTAGCACAAAGTCTTTTAAATCTTTCCCAAAATTCATAGAGATTCTCCCCTTGTGATTGTTGGATGCTACATATCTCCTTTCTAATGTTTGTAGCCTTTGAAGCCAAGAAATACCTCTCAAAGAAGAGCTTTTGTATCTCATTCCATGTGGTGATGACTCCGGAAGGTAGATAATAGAGTCATTCCTTAGTAGTATCCGCAAGAGAAAAGGAAATGCTCGCAATTTTACTTGATCTTCCGATATTCCCGTTGGTTTCATGCTCGAGCAAAACCACATGGAATTCTTTTAGATGTTTGTTGGGATCTTCATCGGCGAATCCATAGAATGTAGGGAGAAGATGGATCATCCCGGATTTAAGCTCAAATCCTCTTCTATTGGAGGATATTGAATGCATAGAGTTGTTGGACAAAGGTTGGAGCGGCAAGTTCCTTAAGTGTTCGATTAGCATCCGCCATTTCGGGCTCAATTTGTTCAGACTCACTCGAAGAATCAATACCCAAGTTCCTTAGAAGTTCGGTTGGAGAATCCTCTTCCTCACTTCCCGATGTGTCAACCTCTCTTCTTGATCTTAGATTGTAATGTGATGTTTGCTTTTTGCTCATTCACAACCTAAGAGATCAAGGAAAACATAAATAAGATAAAAGCAACAAAAATAAAAAAAATAAAAATAAAAGCAATTAACAAATTGAGAAACAATCCCCGGCGACATGACGCCAAAATTTGACTGCCACCAAAGGGACGTCAAAAATAAGAATTCCTTACTTTCCTAGTATAATGCAAGCAAGGGTCATTACCCGCAAAGGATTGGTTCAATTACGTTAATTGCGCAAAATAAAATAAACGGCGAAAACATATAAATTGGGGGGGGGGGGGTTTGATTTGTTAAACAAAGAACACAACAAAATAAAAATGGAAATGGCGAAATACTTGAAATGCAATAAAAATTAAATAACAAAGATGATTAGTCAACAAAAGAGAGAGTGTGATCGGGGTATAATTCTTTACCGAGAGAATGATTTTCCAATTCAATTTTCACAAAGAATTTTCGTTCAAACGATTAACAACAATTCGAGAATAATCACAAGCTCGATTACCTCAAACTCTCCTTAGATTATAGTTGAATAAAATAAGCTCTTCACCCAACCCTAATCATCAAACAACCTACGATAAAATCGTTAGATTAAATTTAACGAAAGTATTCATACAACAGAGCCGAATTGAATTAAACACAAACACACAAGTTCGGTTTGTTAACCTAAGTGATAATCCACCTACATTTAATAGAAAATTCCACACAATCCATCAAAATATAGTTGCTACTAGGGTTTGGTCAAATTAGCAATTACGGACTAAAAATTCCAAATTAGCAAATATCGAAACAACCCAATTATCTAGTAGCGCTCCTAAACAATCGAGAAGAACAATATAAACAATAAACTCAATGGATTCATCACATTAATCGAAAGAACTATAAAACACAAAACTATTGAAATTTCATTTCTTGGGTAAAAAATTACCCCCAATCACATCTAGGTTTAGCTATCCATAAAATAATTATAAATAGCTATTGAAATCTTACAATACATGGAAACTATATAGATTAAAGAAGATAGAATGCTTATTGATGAGAAGAACAAAAGATTGTGTCTTCAATGTCAAAGGGTCTTCATTTTCTTCTTCTTCAAAGCTCCAAAATCGCCCAACTTCAAACCAGATTTTTCTTCCCCTTCTTTGGTCGATTCTTCCCCAAAAACTTGCCCTAGAAATGGTCTACAAGGTGTATTTTATAGTGTAGAGAGGTATGGAGACGGGTCGGGTAGAAATGGGTCGAGAAATTTTAAATTAAGAAATCGCGAGTTTTTCCCGGGTTCTGCTCTCGAATAATAGTGTTTTATGTGCGTACACACAATGAACTCAGAATACCTTCAGTCGCTGGTTTTGGCAGGTGTGCGTACGTACATACAAATTCTGGGCTGTCTTCATTTTTTTCCTGGTTTTTCACTCGACCTCAACTCGCAATCCACATTTCTTCATATGAACACTCATGGTTTTGCTCGCCGAACTTAAGCATTCTTGCATCACAATTGTTTTGCCTCTTTTCTCGCTCATATGCTTCACATTAATACTCGATTCGGGTTTTCGCCTAAAAATTAAAATATAACTAAATTAAGCGACGAAATGAAATTGGAAACCAAACAAATATTGAAAGTTAAAAATAAAATAAGTGCGAAACCCGCACTTATCAATTGTTATATCCATAAATTACATGACATGCATATGACGGAGAGAGTCCCACACGAGCCGACGTGACATCGACTATTTATTGATTGGGCCTTATTTAATTGAACAATTGCATATCGGGCTTAGAACTTAGGTCTGGACCATTGACTCACGAGGCTCATTTTCGTTTTCTATATATATTTGAATCCATTTCATTTGAAGGTATGATTTCTAACCCGAACCAAACTCCTCACCCTCTCTTGCACTCTCTTTTCCTTTGTCTAGCCATTGACTTGACCGTCGGAGTGCAAACGGTTGCCAGACATTTTTTTAGACCGACGGCCTTTCTCTCCTAACGGGGTACTCCTTATGCAGGTGATGTCCACATGGAGGGGATGAAGTCGGGATTCTATTGGCGACATTTTTTTGAGATCAAAAAATTGGTCCCGTCTGTGAGAAACGGTACGTTAACCATGTTATTATCACATCCCAAAAGGCCACGGAAAAAAGAGAATTTTTCGAGCAGTTTCCCTCTGCTAAAACAGCAAAAATGAAGCTACTGAACTCCAATCTGAAGTCAACGATTGAAGAAACTCGTCATGAAAATTGTCAAGAAATTTAGGATTTATTGAAGAAAATATCCATAGGTGGGTTTGTAAAAAACATGTTTTGCTTGCTCCTCTGATTGCTGGCAATATACACCCATATTTTTGGAAGAAACCAACACAAAACCAGAGAAAATAGCGATGAGCAAATCGGAATACTTTTTTCTATCATATTTTGGCATGAAGTTCGCAACAGGGAGCCATTATTTCTTTGGAAGTTTCAAGCATTAAAATGTTCAGCAAAATAACAAAGAAGGAACATGAAAAGAAGATTGGAAATTATGAGCCACCCAGCAACTAAATTTATGGAGAAAGGTTGAACATGTGTTTAAAGCTATAAGAGTGGTCAATCCAAAAGCAGCCTTCAATTTTCGACTGAAGTTTCTTGGCCAATATGTAGCCACCATCGCTGGCAATGGCAATAGAAGCACCTTCAACAGCTTTAATGACATCTACTAGATATATTGGGCATTGGTTTGAGGTTGTTATAAGTTCAACTTTTCTTTTAGTCTGAGACTTCGGCGACCACCGTTCAAGCAACCTCCGACAACCATCACGTAGGTAAAAGTAAACCACCGATGAAACATAGTCCATTTATAACAATATAACACCCACCACGTGCTCGATCAAATGCCCAAATAAAAATTTTCTCATTATAAAAATGGATTAACCACTCGGCCATATCTATTAGCCACCATTGAAGCAACCACTGCATCTCAAGAAAATTTCTGATGACCGTTGTTAAGGTGAACTGTCGGCATCACACTAGACCATAATACATGGGTCTTGCTTGTGTCCACTAAATAAACATTAAATGTGACGGCGACAAGATAATTATGGTGGCGTATTCAAATGAGTTTGGTGGCACATTATAGCTCTTTTGCAGACCGATTTGCTAGCATAGATAAGTAGGCTTTTGTACGCAAATTTTCTCCAAGATTTTGGAGTTTTACTGTTTCTATAGCACGGTACGGTCACCGTGCACAGCACCCCCTAATAGGGGGTGGGGCCGCGATTAAAACAATCGCGGATCCCACCCCCTATTGTGAGGGGCGGTGCACGGTGCTGTGCCCCCAGCTCGGCTCAAGATTTTGGCTACTTCATGTGTCATTTGCTGCCTCTTACTAGGTTGGGTTGTATTAAGTGATTGGACATTCTTCTTCAAATTTTAGCCCAATGAGTTTACAAGATAAAAATTGCTTCAAGGCCTTTTATTTAGCTATACATACGGGTATGTGTTATTAGGCCATATCATTTAATTTCCTTGGGCCTCAAGGCCTGCTTTTGTCTAAAATTGTTGGACCCAATTGGATACTTCAATTTCCTGGTAATATCTTTGTCGGGCGTAAAATATGTTTTGGGAAAAAATTCATAATTAAGGTGTATAGTTTACACCAATTCAAAAATTAGGTATATAGTTTAAAAATTCAAAAATCAGGTTTATATATAATTAATTAAATATATTTATTAATTAAATATAATAAAATCACAATTATACAATTATTGGTCACAGATTTATAATTAAGGTCACAAATTATTTATTGGTCACATATTATCAAATTATTAAGTCATTTATTATTTCGAGGAAAATTTTACAGGTCACAGTTTATTTCAAGGTCACAAATTGTAGGTTACAGTTTATTTGTTGGTCACAGTTTTTCAATTAGCTGGTCACATAAATTTTTCATTCATATTATCAAATTTTTAGGTCACAAATGTGTGCTTGGTCACAAATTTTAGGTCACAGATGATTGTTTGGTTACGGATAAATAAATAATTAGTTACACACCCAATCCCAAATCCTAATTCACCAATACTTGGTCACAGATCGACCAAATAGTTGGTCACACACATCCGACGTTGTCGCCAAAACCACCACCACAGTTGCCACCACACCAACACTTTCATTCCCCAGTCCAATCCACCAATACTTCGACACCACACTGACACATTATCCTCTAGAGGCCAAAGGCCATCGCCACAGTATCCACCATTATAGTATCCACCAGAGGCCAGAGGAGTATCCACCAGAGGCCAGAGGCCACCGCCACAATATCCACCATCACAGTATCCACCATCACCACTCTGACACCACACCGACACCACCACCATTTGTACACAAACACACCACCGCCGCCAACTGTCACCGCTAAATTCAGTAAAGCCCCTCCCAAATCACTAGATCCACCACCACCCAAAAACTCCACCACACAAACACCATCATCACCACACAAAATACCAATTTTTGTGAAGAGTCGGCTATCGGCCAAAGACACTACACACCGGCAGTCCAACCACCACCGCACCCACAAGCCACATCACACACCCATCGCTAACGCCACCAACATTACCTTCACTGCCACTGCCACTGCCACCGCACCACGACCTCCTGCACCTAGAGTTCTAAAAAGAGTAAAACATGGCTAGGCGTTGATGCCAAACTTCAAGCATTACGAGCCTATGCGAAGTTTAGGTATAAAAAACGTTTTTTGATTTTAAAATTTTAATCATTGTAAAAAACATTCAATAATTCATATAATATATACTAAACATCTACAATTATAAAATATTGTATGTACTTAATAATTCCTACAAAAAAGATAAGTTTCAAAATTATAATTACATAACATAGATAGCTTGTAGCTTAAATCTTATCTAACTCTTTATCGGACTCCAATTTAATATCTTCTTTTTCATCTACAAAAAAAAAAACAAAATAAATAAATAAAAAGAAATGTATATTTAATGAAGATGAAAAGTTTAAAAAAAATTAAGCGGTCAACATTCTCGTTGACCGCTTAATTCTCGCTTCGACTCAAGGCGAAACATCTTAGTTACACTTTACGTCTAGGCACACTTTTTAGAACACTGCCTGCACCACAGCCCACACCACCAGAACCACCACGTTGTCCCAATAAAACCAACAAAAACTGTAAACCCAACCCTATCGACCTGTAGTAGCGACGAGGGAGCCGCAAAGCCAATCCATCATCGAACCGTACAACTACCGCCGCCGCGTGAACCATCTGCCACAATAAATGGTCGGAGAAACAAAAAATCGGAGAAGATCTTCGTTGGTCTCCGGCGTGGTGGCGAGAGAGTGAGAGTGAGAGAGTAGAGAGAGAGAGACACACAAGAGTAGAGAGCGAGAGTGAAGAAGATATGAATATGGGAAAAATAATTTGGGGTTTGTAAATATAATATTTTAATTATTAATTTTTTACCTGAGTTTTGCTTAAAAATATCTTTGCAGGTACCTGACATTTGCACTTGGTTCTTGAAACACCCGGCTGGGTGTAATTTCCTCATACGTTTTCCCCTAAATTTTGCTTGTTTGAAAGTGGGCCGTGAATTTTTAAGCCTTTATCAAATGTCATTGCTCCCATTTATAAGCTTCTTGGTAGGATTATTATTATCATATTTTTTATTGGTCTTGCTGGAAACTATTCCCATTTCTAGCTTTATTTTCCATGGTGCGATTGGCTTGGAATGGACTTTGTTTCGAGCTGCCACAATTTATTCCCATTCCATGATTTATTTTCTAAGAAACAATTAGCCGGCTTTATTATTATTATTATTATTATTATTATTATTGTTTGGGCTGCTATTACTAAATGGGGAATTCATAGACTTGCTTGCCTGAAATAACAATCAATGCTGATGGATTGGCAAAAGAGGTTTCGATTTTGTTGGACAAAGAAGCATTTTCCGAAATTGTCCATTAGTGCTCCAACTAGCCATTTCAAATCAGCATTATGTATGTATTACCTTGTAGAAGTTCCCAGCAAATGCTCAATGGGTCCAGGTAGTTGGCACTCTTCTATTATTCATCAGTCAAGAAGGTTAAGTTTCTTTTGAAAATGATTGAATGAATTGGTAATTCCAAAGTGTACAAAGGTTATTGGAAGCTATCACCAGACACCATTATTGTTCGTTGGACTGTACATTTTGACTATCAATCTCCAGCTCGAATTTCTCTTATTCAGAGCCCCTTGGATCATCATATTTATTATTCAAGATAAGCTATAAAACCTTATCATCAGGGCTAGCTTGTAAGATCTCGCATTATTGGAGGCGAGCCCTAACTCGTGGATTTCTTATTATGAAATGCAACATTTTATAAGTTCTCATTCCTTGAATAAAGGAAGAGACAATATCTCAAAATATTTTCTCTTAAAAAAGGAGCAACTTTGTAGCCAGTCAGACATGTTTGCCCTTGGAGAATTAGTCTTTCCTGGCCTTATTCGCGAGATGTTTATTCCATGCTTCGCCAGATGTTTATTCCTGGCTCCGCAAGATATTTATTCCCCCCTTTGTCAGATGCTTATTCTTGGTTTCACGGGATGTCTATTCCCCACCTTGCCATGAAGCATCATACATGATTTCACCTATGTTCAACAGGCTCGTCTCTCAACGGCATCGCCTCTTCATTATAAGTTAATGCCAATTTTGAGGTCCACTGCAAATTATATTTGAGGAAATTGCACATTTTTTTCCAGTTTGTTCTTGAAATAATGGAAGTCTCGGTAAACAAATTGCAATCATGATTCATTCAAGAACACCAACGTCCCCGGCAGGCAAGTGTGTCACATGTTCATTTACATTCGACTATTTGAACATTAAAACAAACTTCTAATATGAGTTAATACAAGTTTCGAGTCCACTCCAAATTATATTTGAGAAAATTTGCATGTTTTTTCTTGCTTGTTCTTCAAACAGTAGAAGACTAACAAGGTTTATTTGGAAAAATAAAGTTATAACTAGGACTGATTCGCAACACCAACGTTCCAATTACACATGTTCATTTGCATCCAATTATGTGTTCATTAAAACATAATATTAATATATGTTAATGCCAATTTTGAGGTCCACTGCAAATTCTATTCGAGGAAATTTTATCGTTTTTTTCTAGTTTGTATTTGAAGTAGTAGAAGACATAGTAAAAAAATTATAATCACGATTGATTCACGAACACCGGTGCCCCTGGTATGCAAGTGTGTCAAATATTCATTTACATTCGTTTATTGTACATTAAAACAAACTTTTAATGTAAGTTAATGGAAGTTTCGAGGTCCACTCCAAATTATATTTGAGAAAATTTGCATGTTTTTTCTAGCTTGTTCTTCAAGAAGGTTGATTTGAAAATAATAATAATAATAATAATAATAATAATAATAATAATAATAATAATAATAATACTGCTAAAAAATAGTTTTTCATCTACGGAAAATTAAACGTTTGACATTTGGATCTTTCACCTACGAATATTTCGTAGGTGACGTACCAAATATTATCAACGGATGCAATCCGTTGGTAATTAGAAACGGATTATCCATTGGTAAAAGTAATTCATTTCAACTACAATAATTAGCAACGAAATGTCCGTTTGTAACGATGATATCTCTTTACCAATAGAATATCCGTAGGTGAAGTACCCAAAATTACCAACGGATGCAATTCCGTCGGTAAAAGTGGTAGCTCTTCTTCAATGGATATTCCGTGCGTAATGTTATTGTTTAATTATTTCATATTACAAACGGAATTGCCGTTGCTAATATTAATCAATTTCAAAAGAATTCTTATCCCACATCGGAAGTTCACAACAAAATCTTTGGAGTTGTCCTCAATAAATTTGTGGTCCAGTAAGTGATTAAACAATTTTTTGGACTTTTCAATTAGTTGGCTAAAAGTTAAAAAATTACAATTATTAAATAAATAATAATAATAAATGTTTTATTTATTTATTTTTTTTAAAAACACTTCACACCTATGTGACTATTTACAACACTAGTTTTTACCAATTGTAAAGGTAGACATTTACCAACGAAAAGTCGGTTGGTAAAAAATTCACACTTTAACCAACGAAAAATTCGTTGGTAAAATGTTTACTCTTTACCTACGGCACGGTCCGTTGGTAACTATCAGCGACTCTCAAAATAGCAACGGCTTTGTGGTTGCTAATATTCCGTTGATAAAGAGTAATAGCAACAAATATCGTGATTTCAGAAACGAAAAATTCGTGCCTAAAACTATGTTTTTTAGTAGCGGTTGATTCGCAACCTCAACATTCCAAGTACACTGGTGGTCACATATTCATTTGCATGCAATTGTGTGTTCGTTAAAACACAATATTAATATAAGTTAATGGCAATTTTGAGGTCCACTGCAAATTATAATCGAGGAAATTGCATGTTTTTTTTTTTTTTATATTTTTGAAATAATAGAAGTCTTAGAAAACAAATTGCAATCATGATTAACTCACGAACACCAACGTCCCCCGTATGCAAGTGTGTCGCATATTCATTTACATTCGATTATCCGAACATTAAAACATACTTCTAATATAAGTTAATACAAGTTTCTAGGTCCACTCCAAATTATATTTGAGAAAATTTGCATGTTTTTTCCATCTTGTTCTTCGAACAGTAGAAGACTCAGAAAGTTGATTTGAAAAAAATAATAATAATAACTAGGGTTGATTCAGAACCCCAGCATTCCTAATACATCGGTGCTCACATTTTCATTTACATCCAATTGTGTGTACATTAAAACATAATATGAATATAAGTTAATGCCAATTTTGAGGTCCACCGCAAATTATATTCGAGGAAATTTAACCTTTTTTTTTCTAGTTTGTTCTTGAAAAAATAGATGACTTTGTAAACAAACTATAATCACGATTGATTCATGAACACCAACTTCCCTGGTACGCAAGTGTGTCGCATATTCATTTACATTAGATTATTCGAACATTAAAACGTACTTCTAATATAAGTTAAATGCAAGTTTCGAGGTCTTCCCGAAATTATATTTTAGAAAATTGCCTGTTTTTTTTTTTTTTTTTTAAAGTTTGAACCCCAACCTTGAGAGTCCCCCACCGCTCAATTTTTTTTTTTTTAGCTCCTTCTTCGAATAGTAGAAGAATAAGAAGGTTGATTTTTGAACAAAAGACTAACTATAACGAGGACTGATTCGCAAACCCCAGCGTTCCTAGTACACAGGTGGTCACGTTTTCATTTACATCCTATTGTGTGTACATTAAAACATAATATTAATATAATTTAATGCCAATTTTGAGGTCCACTGCAAATTATATTAGAGAAAATTGCACGTTTTTCTAGTTTTTTTCTTGAAATAATAGAAGTTTTAGTAAAAAAATTGGCGGTTTCCTTGAATGTCCAACTAGCGAAAATGTGACGTTAATTTATCCCGATCCAAAAGTCCCATCTCTCATAAACCACTCCAAATACAACTCAAAAATCCACCAGAATCTGAGTCATCATACAACATAAACTATTTTAAAATTTGTATTCCTATAAAATTCTTTGAAGGAATAGTCCTTATAAAATTTGATTTTTCCTTAATTTATAGTATAAATAGGGAGTTGTCTAAAGACTTTATGTATTATTATGAGAGAGAGAGAGAGAGAGAGAGAGAGAGAGAGATGAGATAGGATTGCCATTTTCTCTTGTAATCCTTTTCATCATAGTGAAATATTGTAGCGATAGAGAAGACTTTATCTCACATTAAGGTGAACCTCTATAAATCTTGCGTGTTCTTTACTGTTTATTTTTTTCTTTAAATTAATTGTTATTGGCGAGATAGAAGTATGGTATATTACTCTCAACAATATGATTGTTTGTGATGTGATCCGGAGTGCGCAACATATCAATGAACATTGGGTGAATGTTTGGAAGGGACCAAAGCCGGGTTCGAGCCTTCACGAAGTCACTACAAGCTACACAATTGATGGTTTGAGTCATGGAGCGCACAAGGTTGAAGTTGACAAGCCAACGAACAACTTTCATGTTGGAGTCGAGGGTCGAAAGGCATTCGAGGACGTTCGAATTGAGGAAAGAAAACGAAGGCCAAAATTGAATTTGGACCACTATGCGACCGCATGGTGTTGCAAGGCATGCGGCCGCATGCTTATGACAGAGAGTTCCCAGGACCGAAGAAGGTCTTCTATGCGACCGCATAGAATCCTTCTATGCGACCGTATAGAAGAAAATCGAGACAGAGTCGTTAATTTTCGCGAGTTTCCTTATTTGATTAAAACTCTATTTTATTTCCATATTCTTGTATATTTTGGACCCAATTTCATGGCTTTTAGGGTTTTACCATGTTTCCATATAAATAGAATTTCTTTTCATTGTAAAGCTAAACTTTGATTATTTGAGAGATTTTAATACAATTTGTGAGATTTATTCCTCCATGGATCTTGGTGGCTTAAATTCTTAACTTGAACTTATCAAAAGGAGATCGCAGTCCTTATGTGGCGTTTCCACTGCACGATTCTTGTTCCGGGTAATCAATGGATCGGATTTTACGCATAATCTCGGTTCTTGGTACGGGTCGAACAATGGGTCGGGTTGAAACTTTGCGCGGCATGATTTCTAACTTTTCTTGGGTTTGTTTCATCTTGTTCGTGGGTTCCCAAACATATTTTTGGTCGGGTTCACATCAGTTGGTATCAGAGCACAGTTCTATAATTTAGGTCATCTATCATTTTTATTTCTTTGAGTCCTTTTTTTGTTTTTTTTCTTTTGTTTCTTCGTGTTCATTTGTCCAGTAATTATTTTTTAGTTTCAATCCAAAATTTTTCATAAAAAAAGTCAAAAGTTGTTTTTAGGCTAATCTAGCATCCAAATCAACTTTGGTTTGTTTTGTTGGTATCGTAGTTGATTTGAGTCTATAAAAAAAAATTCGAAATTAAAAAAAAATAAAAAATTCTGGTACTGTTCACGGTTACTATTCACAAAAAAAAATTCTTTTTTTTTCTTTCTTGATTTGAGTCCATTATTTTCTCTAGCTTGTATCGTTTGATTGCCTCTAGATTTATTATTTTTTTGGTATTGAGTTTCATTAAAAAAAAAAAAAAGGAATGTCTCTATATTCGTGAACGTTTAGAGGCAATTCAAAGCTAAAATTTGAGTCTTGTCGTCTTTTCTTGTTTGACTTGAGTCCGTTACTTGGTCAGAACAAATTTGGTTGATTATCCGAGATTTTTACTTGTGGTGGTGATCGCTGCGAGGATTGCATTCCAATTAATTGAGGTCGATTATTTCTCGAGCCATTGAGAAAGGAGGACGAGCGGAAAAAGTAAAGAGTGGTGAGCTCAATATTGGGTAAAAGCCAATTCGAGTGATACACGAGTGTAAACACGTGCGGTAATTTACTTGCTTTCTTGTTTTTCCATTTTTATTCAAATTCTGTGATTTAAGTAGTTGCAAAGTTGTTTTATATACATGGATGAAAATAAGAATAAATGTGAGGAAGGGGCGGTGCCTAAGGGATTTTATATGGAGCTTATGAATAGCATAAACCATAGGTTTGATCAATTGAATGTGAAGGTTAGACATGTTAGTGGTGATGTAGCTAGACATGAAACCTTGATTAGGAGTTATAAACAAAAGACGCCCCAAAGGGTTCCTCATGGATTAGAGAAGATAGGTTTGATCGAAGTGTTGCTAGGGAAGTGGGAAGCAACAAATTGAATACTCCAACTTCTCAAGGTAGGAGTGATATGCGTGAAAGGGGGTGTCAAGAGAAGTTTATGCGATGTAATGGAGTTGAGAATTCACCAGGGAGTAAAACGCATGTTGTACAACATGGTAGTGATATTTCATATAAGCTAGCTAGTTTGGAATATAAACTAACATTCTCAAGGCTATGCAACGTGATTGATTCTCACATTGAGCATACCAAAGAGTGAGAGAGAAAATTGTGAGGTAGCTGAGTGTGATGAAAAAAATAGTAGAGCCACAAACAAGTGAAAAGAAAAATGAGAGTGGAGTGGTGGCTAAAGAAAAAGTGGAGCCACAAGAGGTAAAAGATATAGAGAATGAAAATGAGTGTGGAGAGGTGGAGGAAAAGAAAGAGGAGCCACTAAAGAGAGAAAATTGTGAGGTGGCTGAGTGTGCTGAAAAAAGAGTAGAGCCACAAACGAGTGAAAAGAAAAATAAGAGTGGAGTGATGGCTAAAGAAAAAGTGGAGCCACAAGAGGTAAAAGAAAAAAAGAATGAAAATGAGAGTGGAGAGGTGGAGGAAAAGAAAGAGGAGCCACTAAAGAGAGAAATGAGAGAAAATTTCAAAGTGAGTTTCGATGTGAGAAACGTCGAGTGTGAGAGGACTTTAATGAGAACTAACGATCCCCTCCCTAGTTTGGATATTTCTCTTTTGCAGGGCTTCAAGAAATTGATCCATGACGACATAATTCGCGAGGCTCCACATAATGGCTATCCATTTGGTGAAAAGCACATGAAAATTTGGTGAGTGACAAAGAGCATGACTGTACTCACGCCATGGTAACGTATCAAAATCTTACACCTAGGGTAGAACTTGGAACAACTCATGGGACTAGTTTTTTACATCGTTTATGTACTCTTGAGCATGATAATGCATTTGATAATTTTATGAGTATAGTCAAACCAATGTCACCTACGTTTATGGATAAATTCTTGCTTGTCTATGATATGAATTTGCTACGCCCTGAAATTCTAGCACGTAGGTATAATCCCTCACATAGAGCAAGTGGTGCACTTGAACACTTGTATTAGTCGTATGTACCTTGTAAACTAGAATATAAAATTGATTGTGGAACATATGGGTGGCAAGATTGGTCGTTAGGAGTCGTTAATCTACCTGACATCTTCATTGGGATGAATAATCGTTTATTGCACCCATCAATAGGAAAATTCCTACTAGTTTATGATAATCTAGTATATTGCAGGAGTCGATGTGTGGATGTCGAGATGAAAAGTTGTGTTACATGGTGATATTCTAGTACGTTGCATGAAATTGATTAAGCATGATGGCAACTTGGATGCATTGTTGGTGATTTAAGGCATGAGTATCTTTATTTCAATCATGAAGTCCTTGAATATTTTGGTTTGAATTTAAATGTGCATGACACGTACTTGAGATTCATTGATCTTAATTCACAGAATTATTTATGGAAGGTTGGACCGGATATGTTAGAAACTAACGCGATATATTCTACTATATTTACTACTTGTTACCCGTATTATGATATGGTGATTGGTTTTAATCCATCAACTTTGTTGGGATTGATTCTTTTAACTATTGTTTTAAGTGGTAGCTTAGGTGGGGAACATCATACTTTCATTATTACATCCAAAATTTACAAAAGGACTATTTGATCCATGCGATGGCGATTGGGTATACATACGACGGAGGTGGATAGAACTCAAAGGAGGTCCAAATTACATCCTAAGGTAGACGGACCATACCATTCCATTGCTATAATCGAGACTGATGGCTACAGTTTGCTTTTGTTGGGTAAGTTTGTGAATGTTGACATTTTCGACGTTGCTAATGTTGTTTCTTTTGGTGCAGGTTCAGATTCGAGGTCGAATCCTTTCGAAGGGAGAGGCGATGATGTGATCCGGAATGCGCAACATATCAATGAACATTGGGCGAATGTTTGGAAGGGGCCAAAGCCGGGTTCGAGCCTTCACGGAGTCACTACAAGCCACACAATTGATGGTTCGAGCCATGGAGTGCGCAAGGTTGAAGTTGACAAGCCAACGAACAACTTTCATGTTGGAGTCGAGGGTCGAAAGGCATTCGAGGACGTTCGAATTGGGAGAAGAAAACGGAGGCCAAAATTAAATTTGGACCACTATGTGACCGCATGGTGTTCCAAGGCATGCGGCCAGAGAGTTCCCAAGACCGAAGAAGGTCTTCTATGCGACCGCATAAAATCGAGACAAAATAGTTAATTTTTGCGAGTTTTCTTATTTGATTAAAACTCTATTTTATTTCCATATTCTTGCATATTTTAGATCCAATTTCGTGACTTTTAGAGTTTTACCATGTTTCCATATAAATAGGATTTCTTTTCATTGTAAAAGCTAGACTTTGATTATTTGAGAGATTTTAATACAATTTGTGAGATTTATTCCTCCATGGATTTTGGTGGCTTAAATTCTTAACTTGAACTTATCAAAAGGAGATCGCAATTCTTTTGTGGCGTTCCCACTGCACGGTTCTTGTTCCGGGTAATCAATGGATTGGATTTCTTACACGTAATCTCGATTCTTGGTACGGGTCGAACAACTGGTCGGGTTGAAACTTTGCGCAGCGTGATTTCTAACTTTCTTGAGTTTGTTTCATCTTGTTCATGCGTTCTCAAGCATGTTCTTGGTCGGGTTCGCATCAGTTTGTCTTCTTAATCAACAATTTTCTCAAGTTCATACTTTACAAACTTTTATTACAATTTTAAGCAGTCTCAATCATTTCAAGATAAATAATTATTTGTTTAATTAGACGACTGGTGCAAGCCTCCGGGTCAACCTCACGTTGATGCCCAAGAGGGAAGCAACTCAACAGACTCTCTGTTAATGGAATCTCTCCAATCTAAAATTTATCAGTTAATGAAAATCAACAACTACCTTTCTCTCCATCACTACCTCATTTTAAAGGAGTACAAAGGATGCTACAATTCAGGACATAAACTAGGAAAGAAAAGCAACAGAATATTACGGGAATAAACTAGGAAATAACAATCAACAGAATTTTGAAATTGATAAATAAAAATAGTAAACTTCCACGATTCAAGGAGTATTTTCTGGCTGGTTATTTGCATCAATTGCCGACCACTCGGAAGAACTTGACTCCGGCAAGTTTTGTTGAACATAGGCAGTGAATAAGTCCGGGTGAAGTCGCTGGAGCTCCGAAGCTTGTAGCCAAACTGAATCAGATGTAGGGCGATTTTTCCATTTTACCAAAAACTTGTAATATCCTCCACGCCGAGTAGTAACAAACTGGTGATCAAGTATGGATGCGATCTCATCTCTTGGGGCTGTACTTTTAGGGACACGAATGATTGTATCCTGTTGGACAGGTAGATCCGTGCTGCTGGCACTTGTTCCCCCGAACCATGGAATTGAGTGAGGTCCTCAATATTAAAAATAGGGCTGATGCCGTAGTCATCAGGTAACTCAATGACATAGGCATTAGGACCCAACCTCTTCGCCACCTTAAAAGGGCCTGCACGCCGAGCATGTAGCTTGGTGAAACTCCCAGGAGGGAAGCGTTCAGGCCTTAGGCGGATAAGAACCATGTCGCCAACATCAAAGTGCCTGTCCTTCCGCTTATTGTTTGCAGAGGTTGTATATGCTTCCATGTTGAGGGAAAGACGCCGCTTGACCTCTTTATGGACGTCCTTCATATAATTAGAAAAATCCAGTGCAGCTTCGCTAGGCCTTGAGGGTAATGGCAGAGAATGGAGGTCGAGTGGAGTATGAGGATTAAAACCATAGACCACTTCAAATGGTGTGCAACCAGTAGAGCGATTAACCGAATTGTTGAAAGCGAACTCTGCTTGTGGCAATACAAAGTCCCAGCTTGCCGTATGGTCTGCTACTAAGCACCTCAATAAGTTTCCCAAACTCCGATTGGTCACTTCGGTTTGGCCATCCGTTTGAGGATGAAATGCACTGGAGAACAATAGCTTCGTCCCCATTTTTGCTCACAAGGTCTTCCAAAAATAACTCATGAACTTAACGTCTCGGTCGGACACTATAGTGGTTGGGACCCCATGTAGTCGAATCACTTCTTGTAAAAATAGTGCTGCTGTTTTGGAGGCATCATAAGTCCTGTGACAAGGAATAAAATGAGCCATCTTGGAGAAGCGATCTACAACCACCATGATGGAATCATGCTGCCTTAGTGTCTTGGGTAGCCCAAGCACAAAATCCATGCTAATGTGCTGCCATGGCCTATCCGAAATTGGGAGAGGGGTATACAGACCCGCTTGCTGTTTAGTGCCTTTGTTTATTTGACAGACCCGGCATCGAGCCACCACCGTATGCACATCACGACGCAGCCTAGGCCAAAAGAATCGATCAGAGACTATAGAAAATGTCTTATCAAAATCGAAATGCCCCGCTAACCCTCCTCCATGAAGTTCTGAAATAATAAACTCTCTGAAAGACCCACATGGGATGCAAAGTCGAGTGCCGTAGAATAAAAATCCATCTTTGAGTGAAAATGCATTCGTAGTCGTGTCCGTGCCACTTGTGAGCTTGCTCCAAATTTTGCTAAAGTCCTCATCTGTAGAGTATTATTGTTTAAGGTTGTCAAATCCCACGGTATTAATTAAAGTTACCACCAGCAAATGTGGTCGCCTACTCAAGGCATCAGCCACCTTATTCTCAGTTCCAGACTTGTGCTTGATAACGAAGTTGAATTGCTGGAGGTAGTCCATCCAACGGGCATGCCGTGCATTCAGTTTACTTTGAGCATTCAAATGCTTTAGTGAGTCATGATCAGTGTAAAGGATGAATTCTCTATGAATTAAATACGGGCGCCAATGTTTAAGAGTTTGAATCAGAGTATAGAATTCCATATCGTATGCCGAATACCGCCGACGTGCCTCATTGAGTTTCTCACTATAGAAGGCGATAGGATGGCCTTCTTGGCTGAGGACTCCGCCCACGCCTACATGTGATGCATCACATGCAACTTCAAATATCTTGGAAAAATCGGGCAGCTTTAAAACTGGAGCCTCTCCCATTTTTGTTTTGACTTCAGTGAATGCCTTGTCAGCGGCGGTCGTCCACATAAAATTTTTGGACTTCAAACACTCGGTAATGGGGGCCATAATGGTACTAAAATGTCGTATGAAACGCCGGTAAAAGGTGGCCAGCCCGTGGAAGCTGCTCACTTCAGAAAAATTGCGAGGAGCAGGCCAACTTTTAATTGCTTGAATCTTGGTAGGATCGGCCTCAATCCCTTGGTCAGAGATAATGAACCCCAGAAAATACACTCGATTCTTCATGAAGGAGCACTTGCCACGATTCACATACAGTCGTTCTCTCCTTAAGGTCCCTAGGACCTGCTGCACATGGTCTAAATGGTCCTGCAAACACTTGCTAAAAATTAAAATATCATCAAAATAGACGACTACGAACTTGCCCAAGAAAGGTTTGAGTGCTTGCGTCATAACACGCATGAATGTGCTTGGTGCGTTGGTTAGCCCAAAAGGCATGACCAACCACTCAAATAATCCATCTTTAGTCTTGAATGCCGTCTTCCACTCATCCCCGGGACGGATTCGAATTTGATGATACCCGCTACGGAGATCAATTTTCGTAAAGATAGATGCGCCGCTCAACAAATCTAGCATGTCATCAAGCCGTGGTATAGGAAATCGGTACTTCACTGTTATTTTGTTAATTGCTCGGCTATCGACGCACATCCGCCAAGTATTGTCCTTCTTAGGTGTAAGTAGAACTGGCACCGCGCAAGGGCTAAGACTCTCTCGAATGAAGCCACTTTCAAGCAATTGCTGAATCTGACAGTTGAGTTCTTCATTTTCTGTGGGGCTCATACGGTAATGCGGTAGGTTGGGTAGGGAAGAACCTGGAATTAGATCAATGGCATGTTGTACCTCTCGCATTGGTGGTAGTTGTTTTGGCATTTCCTCGGGCATAATTTCCTGGAACTCCTCTAGCATCTTCATAAATTCTTTGGGGATAGTACCATCATCCTGTTTAGCCTCTCGGTTCACCACCAGTAGCACTAGTTGTTCTCCATTTAGAGCTTGAGTAAACTGTTGAATGGTTAGCACTGGGGCAACCTCTTTCTTTTGTTTTAGTTGTGCTTCAAATTCAGAAACCTGTAGAGGGTCTAAAACGAATTTCTTGCCATTAAATTTAAAGGAGTAAGAATTAGCGTACTCATCATACAACACCCTCATGTCATAGAGCCAAGGTCGACCCAATAGCAAGTGACAAACGGTCATGGGAACCACATCAAACCATGCCTCATCCATATAAATCTCTCCCAACGCAAACTTCACTAAACAACGATGCTTTACCAAGATGGGGTTGTCTTCATTAACCCAGCTTACCCGATAAGGAGTGGGATGCTTTTCAACTGTCAATCCCAAACGTTCCACCGCATCGCTGGAAATCACGTTCATTCCACTCCCGTTGTCAATGATGACATTCAACGCACGGCCATTATGCTCCATACGAGTATGAAAAATGTTGGTGCGCCTCCAATCAGAATCACCTTGGACTTTTCTTTTTGTACCAGTCAACACCCTATGGATCACACAACTGGGTAGGTCAGTTGCGCCTAAGTGTTCTACGTCTTCGCCATCACCTTCTTCGTCATCCTCTTCCCCAACCCCCGTAACTGCTTCAAATGCGCTAAGTTCTTTTTCACACACAAATGCCAATTTCTTTTCTCTGGTAGGACACACTACAGCAAAGTGTCCAAACCCCTTACACTTGTAGCATTGTGGCCCGTCGCCTATAAGCTTGGCCTTTCCCCTTTGGTCTCCAATCACAGTGTTTCGACCCTGGTCAGTGGGTAAAGATGCTTTCTGGAATAGGTGGGTTGGTGTGCGTTCCTACCTAGGATCCATAGCTGATGTTCGCCTCCCGCTCGAGATCCCCAGTTGCTTTTCTACCCGTAAGGCCAACTGATAAGCTTCCTCAACGTTTAATAGGCGTGCGATCAGCATCTCCTTTCGCAATTCATGACGTAAGCCTGTACGATCACGAGTTAGAGTTTGCTGCTCATTTTCCACCACCTTGCTGCGGACAGTCAGTTCATGGAAGTGGTCAGTATACTGGTCGACAGTCAATAAGCCTTGCCTCAATTGCAGCATCTCTTCAAACATCATCTGCTCGTAGTCAATAGGTAAGTATTTCTCCTTTAGTCGTTCCTTCATCTCCTCCCAGTTAGACACAGGTGCATGTCGAGTACGGCGTAGTTGTTCCTCCACACTCCCCCACCAAGATCGTGCATGCCCCTTTAATTTCAGACGGACATAACGAACTCTTCTATCCTCGGACACAGAGAACCAATCAAAATAATCGTCAATCGCCGTCAACCAATCTTCGAAAGCATTGGGGTCCAGTTTCCCAAAAATATCTGGGACATCTACTTTCATCCCCTTGGTTAACTCGTCAAGAGGGTGATGGTTGTAGCCATACCCCCCTCGTCCCCTGGGGAAATTGCGACCATTCTTCCCAACGTGATCCCCACGACCACCAAGTCCATTGTCCCTCTCCCTGTATTCCTCATCTTGCTCGTCCCCTTCACTATCGTCCATTGCATCTTTCGGGGGAGGCCTAGGCACCCTCCTGTTGTTAGGTTCAAGTTCATCTCGAGCTCTGCGTTCATCCATTGTATCCAACCTTCAATTAATCTGCTCCAGGGCAGATGCGATCTGGGAGATCTAGGCTTGTAACTGGGGTAGGTCAGTGTTTGGGGTTTGGCTGTTCGACATGTTGTAAGAAGTACCACTGCGGGTTGCAGGCACGAGGCTCTGATACCAAAATTTGGTGCAAGCCTCCGGGTCAACCTCACGTTGATGCCCAAGAGGGAAGCAACTCAACAGACTCTCTCTGTTAATGGAATCTCTCCAATCTAAAATTTATCAGTTAATGAAAATCAACAACTGCCTTTCTCTCCATCACTACCTCATTTTAAAGGAGTACAAAGGATGCTACAATTCAGGACATAAACTAGGAAAGAAAAGCAACAGAATATTACGGGAATAAACTAGGAAATAACAATCAACAGAATTTTGAAATTGATAAATAAAAATAGTAAACTTCCACGATTCAAGGAGTATTTTCTGGCTGGTTATTTGCATCAACGACCTTTATCATTAATTAAATTAAGTGCAATTAAATATAATCTAATTTAAATTTGTTCAACAGTTTCTAGTTATATTAATGATCCATGTTACGTCCTCTCCTCAAGACCATGAACAAAAAGGGAAAAAATTATAGTGTCCCCAAATTCAGGATAGAATGAGAAGTTTGGTCGATGTTTTAATTTTCTTAACTTCAAATTGCTTTTATGCATTCACATTCTTGCATGTACATTTATAGCAAGAGTAATAAACATCCCACCAGCAAATGTCCCACATACAAAAAAAGAAAAATTAGATGGCTTGATTCGAATTTTGAAGGGTGGGGATGGATGGATTGCATTTGAGGTAGGCGTAGGGGTAGGTGTAGGGATTAAGTAGTACTAATAATAATAAGGGAAATTTTCAAAAATGTCATTTTTTTTTAAAATGCACCAAAAAACTGGTATTTGATAAAAAAAAAAAATGTCACTTTTTTGGTATGGGTGGTCTATATTACCCTTAGACACACAAGTCTCACAAATCTAGGAGTATTTAATGTTCATTAATACTATCTTTCGTTACCATTAATACCTTGATGTGATGATTTGATTTTAATATTATAAAAATTAGATATATGTATATTATATTGTTTAATATGAATTTTGTTACTACAAAAGAAAAAAAAAAAACATAAAATAAGTTTGTTTTCTTCTCTACTCATATCTTTCAATTCCATTAACATATAATTTTATTCTACATCTTCTTCACTCCTTGAGAAAGTTCTTGGACTCTCCATTCATTTTGAGAGGTTAGTTCTTAACAAAATGGTTATTTTTTGAATAAATGTTAAATAAAAAATAATCACATTTATTTGAAGGTTTTTAAACAAGTGTTGATGATGTGTGATTTATGATATATTTTGTAAATAAAAATGATAACAATGTCATTAAGGCAAAGTGTGAAGAGTCCCATTATTAAGGAAACACATTGAGTTATTAAATGTTGTCAAGATGTTGCAGTTGAGAATTCATTATGACCATTAATGTTGCCAACTAATTCTTCTAAGGTACCAAACAATGTGTCATGTTTTAAGGTTTTCCGGCGCTCGAAAAATGTGTACTGTTTTAAGGCTTTCCGGCAAAACTCGACAGTTGAAATGTCGAACCAGACATTTAGAAAATGTTGGGAACGACATTTTAATTGTCGAACCCGACATTTAGGAACTATTGGGTTGAAGTGTTCAATTGTCGTATGCCACAGTTGAACACTTGACATAAGAATTTATCTCACCTTCCATTTTGCTTGATGTAAAAATTGATAGTTCTACTTGCATGCTATTACATATCGGCATATTCATTGTTCATGTTATTTATCGTTGCAATTCCAAAATTTCGGTATGAACAATCATTTGAAATTTATCGTGTCGCATAGAGGCAAGTTCATTCATGTCTATGACGAATGAAAGTGGACAGGGGACAAAACCACTTCCCTTTTAGTGCCGAGAAGTATTACTCTAGCTGGACTTGTGTTAAAGTTGAATGGCAAACTTGGTATCTTCAATACCCGAACTAAATTGGAATTGTAGTTCAAAGTCCCAAACCGAGCATATTTTAGGGAAACAAGATAACCCAAAACGATCATATGATCCCACCGCTATTGCACGTAACATGGAACGTGATTTCGGTGTGAAAGTCAGTTTCCAAAAAGCACGTAGGAGGAAGGTTAGTGCTTTACATATCCTACATGGTACACCGGAGGTTAGTTTTCAACAACTATCTTCTTACCGTCACGTCCTAGGAGAGATAAACCCGAGGACAGTAACCCACATAGAAGTCAATTCCTGTAATAGGTTTCGTTACTTCTTCCTAGCTTTCGGTGCATGCATTCGTGGTTACTTACACTACTTGAGGCCCGTTATTTGTGTTCATGGTAGTCACTTGAAAGGCCCATATAAAGGTACACTGCTACTGGCAACTGCTCAAGACGCCAATAAACAGATTTACCATTTAGCATGGAGCATCATGGATGTCGAAACAAATAAGTCATGGATATGGTTTCTATCGAACTTGAAAGATCTTATAGGCGACTCAAATGAATTCGTTTTCGTTTCGGACAAGAAAAGTAGTATTGAAAAAGCCATTTCTCATCTATTTCCTTTGTTTCACCATAGATGTTGTATCTGGCATATGGAAAAAAAATTTAATACATAGGTACAACAACGCAAGTACCATATTTCTATTCAAACGGGCAACTACAGCTTATCGTGTCGAAAAGTTTGACAGACTAATGGGACAGATTCGTAGGATCAGTGAATGCTCGTATGGTTACTTGGAGCGAACAAGTATTTCATTTTGGTCACGAGCACAATTCTTCGGACAATGATACAACATTATGACAAACAACAACGCAGAATCATTAAACTCAATGTTGAGACACGCCCGTTCGTTACCTATCACGTGTTTGGTAGAACACATTCAGGCTATAATGCCAAAGTGGTTTTACGAGTGTCATGTCAATGCTACCAAAGTGTAATACTGTATTGTCAGCGAGGATGGAGAAAGAGTTACGGACAACTTTCGAAGCTGGTACTAGGCTTCGAGCCCATGGACTGACAGTGAACTTAACTCAGGTTGGAATAGCCAATGACACCGACATTGTAGACTTATCCAACAACACGTGCACTTGTCGAGAGTTCCAACTTAATCGCATACCCTGTGTTCATTCAACTCGTGCAGCATGTTTGACAGACAAGTCATTGTACGACATATGTTCACCATATTACACATCAAATTACTGGAAGGGTGCCTATAGCGAAGCAATATATCCTTTGATGCAGGAAGTGGACTGGGTGGTTCCGACCAAAATTGTTACTACTCCTATTTTGCCACCCGGTATACGTCGTCCTCCAGGTAGACCATCAACCTGAAGAAAACGATCCAGATACGAGTCCACCACACGACTTCAAAAATGCACACGCTGTGGTACAGTTGGTCATAACCGGACCACATGTTCTCACCCCATTCCAACACAGCCCGCATGAACCCGCTTTTCAAAGTGTTCATTGGAAGTGTTATGTTACTGTTACAGTTGTAAGTTGCATGTTCAATTATAGCTTCCTTTATGTTTCTTGATCTACTAACTAGATGATTTTCTTGCACCAATTTTATTTTTGACTTTGTTTTATGTCAAACGTTCGATTACATGTGTGTTTTCCATGTTCTAATACATTTTAGATTTCGTCACATGTTCCGACTTACAATTAAAATTGAAGCCATGGATGCATATCAACGAGTTACCAAAACATGTAGAAAAATATGAAATTTTTATAAACTAGAACTTACGCAAAATATTACATATTTTCCCGACATTTCATCTGTCGTACCCCAACAGTCAAGTCCTATAATTCTCGATAGTTGGTCCGTTGGGTTCATTTCCAAAATACAAAAAAGGGACTTATGTTCTAGTTTAGCATTTGGTCTAACAACACTATTTTCTTCCCGGACAAAAGAGTACAATACAACACCACAACCCTGGATAATATTCATGTGTGACTTCATGAGTCATCGACACTAGAATTTTCTCCGCATGTGTCGGTATCTGAATCGTCAGAGCTTATGACTATGACCTCCGGACCTGGTACGATCTCTAAATTTTCTTCATCCTCAGATACATCTTCATGTGGACCAACAAACTCGGCCAACCACCACAGCTCTGGGTGAGTTTGTCTCGTCACTCGCAACCTCGTCCAAGTTTGTAAACGGAACAACGGACATATCTCTCCTAGCATGTAGAGGTTCATTTTCCTCATCGTCTGAGGAGATAATAATGGGGCATATTGGGGAAGAACCAGGGATAGGTGGATCCTCGTTCAGGTCGAACGTAGAATTGCTTACCGTTGACGAAGCAGTTATGCTCATTGTGCTTCTTTTCGTGTTACAATCGAAATCTTAGAGAAGCTAATGGTGTCAACTAATATGTGAAGTACGATAATGTAAGTCATTTTTGTTGGGGATGCAATGCTACTTATAGCACATTTTTTGGAGGGAAGCATTCATTGTCACTTATCCCTCAACCACCACACTGAAAATGACATGAAAATTGAAGGTTGATTGACACCGTGGTGTAATTGTTTAGCCTCCCTAAATTGATAGACATTTGGGGTGGACGACCACAGTTTTCAAATCTACAAAATCTGTACTTATAGTATTTTGTTGTACCTTTCCATTATTAATGCAATTCGTCTTTAATGTAGTTCAATAATGGATGAAAAAAATTCTTGAATAGGCTTTCCAGAATATATGCAGAAGGGTATGTATAATGCAGTTTTGTAGTGATTCTTTATTGTTAAAACAATCAGAACTTCATCAATTTATTATATTACTTTTTTTTCTCTAAAACAAGGCAGATATGTAGATATTATGTTTTGTATTATCAAATATTAATCTTTACCAGTAAAATGTAAAATTAACTAATAAAAGTTTGTACATCAAACAATTACCTCTTACCCAATATTTTCAGGAAAAAAGATACTTGTACATGAATTAATAATTCTTGGTATGTATGGAAAACTTAGAATTTGCAAAAACCATGGCAACAATTAAATATTATTAGCAAATCACCTAAACATCAAATAGATAGACTGTAGTTTATATGGAAAATTAGCAAGACGAGATGACTATAATTGGTGAACACATATAATTGTCCAAAAACTGCAGATAAACTGTGTTCAACCGTTCCTACAATCTTGCTCCATCTAAAGCCGAGAACATCTATAAATCACTACCATCAAAAAATTGATCGGTCAACTATTCGATCTGAAAGCCCACATTTTGTTAATTATATGCTTCTACATTAAAAAAAATTGCATAATGTTCGACACTAATGTTACGAGTCAAATTTTTTTAATGTTCCAACGTTAGTTTCATTGCTTCGCTATACTCGACAAACTTTGTCAGAAATTGTAATCGTCACACGTGTTGAGTAAACTGGCCACCACATTTCATACATAGGCACCTTCTCCATCTGCTAAAACTAATGGAATTTTTAAGAGCTATATTTCCAGTAATGTATGCACGTATATAAATTTTACGTACAGATATCAAAGAAAAGAAAAGCACAACTGGTTGAACAATTATATGTCAATCCATCCATGTCCACATGATAAATGACATTAGGTGCACGTGAAAGGGCGAACTAAAAACTCACCTATTTGTTCGCACGCCTTCCTATCCCCCTTGTGTATAGAGTCCTTATAGTTGCTGCAGGACATCGAATGCGTGCCGATCGCCGCCTCTTAGTAGTAGTAACTTCCCGAACTTGGCCGGGTACGGTGTCCGCAATCAGCAACTCAGTGTGTGGGCTACATGTAAATAATGTGAACATAAATACATGTAGTCTGTCCATGAAATTTGTACACTTAAATCACAAAAAAATACAAAATATGTTCAATTACCGTCAATATCTGGTGCGTTGGACATAGTAGCGATTTCTTCTACCTCTTCGCGGGCTGTTAGGGATTGGTACCTGCTCCGTTGTCTGCAATACACCAGATTGAAAAAAAATTTAAATTCTCGAAGAATTCGAAAAAAATGGACCAATGATTTGTGAGGACAACAATGTACATTAAGTGCTACATTGAATACTTGAAAGTCATACCGATCGTTTCATGTACATGCTTACCCAACAGTCTGTCGTGATTAGCTTGGCCCATTAAAATCCTAAACTACGTGAAGAAAAAAAATTATCAATCACATACCAATCGAGATGACAACAAAACAAAGTAATCGATAAGCATTAAAGGCGCATACCTGACACATCCATGTGAACACTGGGCTGTGGAAGTTCATGGTCAGCCGGGGATGGTAACCCGTCTCCACCGTATAGATCTTCATTGGGACCTCTGGCAGTGGCTAGCACAAAATTGGAATATAATGCATTAAAGTTAGCGAGTCACTCATACAATTGCATTGCTATATCGAAAAATGCATCCGTAAAGGAAGGATCGAGAAGAATGTGAAGTTAGGGATATTAGGTGAAGTTCAGTGCGGTACGTTACCTGACACACTTAGCTCATTGCCATCATGGGCTGGAGCTGCACTTTCTGACTGTCCAGATGGGGGTAAGTGGGTGGATATGAAGTCCCTAAGCTTTCTGAACTCATCGGTGACATGCTTCATGATATCAAGCTTCATGGTGATTTATCGCATCTCGGTCAGTGTACGGTGATCGTATAACAATTCCTCAAGTTCTGCTTTGGTTATGCTTGCACCTTGATCAGCCCTGTCTCGTCGACCTGGCGAAGGGACATGCTCATGAGTCGTGGGCACGGTACCCGACCTCTGTCCGTGAGCAAGCTTGCTTCTGTCCCCACTCTCAGAACTGCTGTCACTCCTCTCTGAGCTGGACCCATCATCACTACCATCACCTTCAAAACTGTTCGTCTCACCTTGCGAACTCATGCCTTGCCCTCCTCACTGATGGATGTACCATCATTGGAAGGGTCCTTGCTAGACTGTTCTTCGGGGCCCTCAATCACCTCCAACTGTTTAGTATGTCCACGTTGTGACTCTACATTGAATTGTAGGACTACGATGTTCCTGGCTAACTCATCCAACACTGGAACAGGTCGATCATCAAACGGCACGAGCGTGGACATGTAGGCTTCAGCAAGCTGGACGACCGTAGGACGAAGCGTGACATGCATGTGAAGCTGTGAAAACAAAAAGATGGTCACGGGGAATGTAGTTGAAAAAAGTTGGAATGTGTTCAAGTACCTGTACATTCTTGAAGAACGCGTCATACGTACGTTGCTGCGGTTGTTTGGCACACAACCAGCATAGCAGCCGTGGCGACCGTTCAGAAACCCACTCAGCAAAGTGTTGCCCAATTTCCAGCATAGCCTCGTAGGCCTAAATCTACCGCAATAAGAAATTAAATGTCAGTTCGCCGACCTTCAAGTAATATATACGTTGGGAAACATGAAAAGGTCATATGGAAAATGAATTTTGCACCTACATGGTGATCGGGAAGCCGTGTAATGTGCAAGTCACCTCCTTCTTCTCCTTTGCCCTCGCATCGAGAAATTTCCTAGCCATGTATCATAGAAGCCATTCAAAAGACGCCTGTAGCCAACTCTACCCCAAGGGTACGACAAAAATAGATCGAGGTCGTCCACGATGGACAATGTTTCCTGATCAATACCCACATTATTGTCAGGCGCATTGATAACTCCTTCAAAGAGAAGGGCAAACCCTAGCTTGTATCTATCCGCTCGGGGGGTTGACGGTCGAACGAAGGCCTTTTCTAGGTGGGCACAAGAAATCTTATCCAAAGACTTGAAGTATCGATCCTTCAGTCTATGCTTCTGTAATGTTTGGGTCAAATGCTCTCCTAGGGGAATGAGGCCACATCGTAGCCTAGTTACAAGTGCTTACTCTGGCATGCCGAACCTAGTGTAGTTCCCTTGCACATTGAACCACAACTCATGTTCCTTACTAGTTCGAATTTTGTAAAAGACAAGAGCCTGAATGAGTTGGGCTGAGAACTAGATATCCAGAACATCGGCTAAGAAGCCAAGGTAAGAGTTCCTGAAGTCAGCGAGTTGGCGGTCATCAAAGTTTTCTAGTACTTTTTTCACGTATTTCAAATTGCTCCCTTGCGAGATGTGGGCCTGCTGATAGAATGCATAATAGCTATTTAATTTGTTATATTCGCTCATATTTGATGATTATGATCGCTTAAGTTTATAATTTTGGTTGTATTTTGTGTTTCAAAGGTTATATGAAGGAGTTGGATTAAATTGGACTCAATTTCACAAGTTTTGGAAATGGAGAATTGAAGCTCAAAAGAAAAAGGAAAAGTGTGCAATGCTGAAGCGAACTTTACTTAAGGCGTGGGCAAACCTTACTGACCCGAACGGCCAAAGACTAATAGGCGGAATTTTTGCAAAGGATTGGAAGACTATAGTTATTTTCCAAAAGGAATGAGAATATAATATCCTAGAGGGACCACTCAAGTAATTAGGGGATTTTGTTAAATTTGGCAAAGATTGGAATTAGACTAAAAATAAGAAACCAAAATCTTTTCTTTCCTTGGGGAGATAATCGTTCCAGCAGGGATTGGGTCTCCCTAAAAGAAAGAAGGGCTGTAAGTTTTCAAAAGGAAAAAAAAAGGTCAGAAAAAGATTGTTTTTATTTTTCTCCAATTTTCATGGATTGCTAAGTTTCTACTCCAGCACAAGGGTAATTGAAGTTTTGATTCTTCAAGAATTGTAAGATCGAATTAATTTTTATTGTTCTTCTATTCTTTCTTTATTTATATATCTTCTGCATTTCTTGAAATTATTATTTTGATTGATTATACAAAGTGCACGTTGTTTGATTGTCAAAATAATATATCGCCAATTAGAAATGTAAACCCGTAATTGTTTTGATATTATAGTATTAGTGGTAAAATAACATAGTTGATTACAAATAGGGTTTTTAATTTATGTTATGGAGATATATAATCTAGCTTAAATGAATCACGCTGGTGTATTTGTTGGTTAGAATTGGTAGCCTTTCTAGAGATTAATGTTGTCGGTAAATTAAATCCTAAGATCGTGTCTAGGGTTGTTTATTGACAAGAGAAATAGTTAAAGAACGTCTCTTGATTATCAAGAAATTAAGGAGATATAGGTTACTAGATTGTATAAATGACCATAACCAATTTGGTGAAAGAATAAAGGATTTTATTTTTGCATCAATGATCAATTCTCTGAATCAATTCTGAGATTATAACTTGGGTTGGATATTTGACTAATACAGATCTTCTCTTTAATTTGCATTCTAGAAAAAAAAAATTGTTTAAATTCAATTTGCTTTAGTTCACAACAATCCAAAACCCCCCTTTCTTTTATTGTCCTAATCTTTGAAGAATTAAATCTAACCAATCTCTGTGGATACGATCTTGCTCACCCTTACTGCAATTTATATTTCAAGAGAGCAAGCATTTATTATTTGTTGAATTCGACACCCACCACCTGCATGCGTGCATTCTCGGGAACGAGAAAAGGAAATTTCATAGTTGCTGCAAAATAGGTGGACGACAGAAATAATGTTAGAAGGGATACAACAAGCGAATTGAAGATCATCTAACGAAGTAATAAGAAGATCAATCACGAAACCATATGAATATAACATAATACGAAGATCAAATACTTGAAAAAAAATATTTTTTTACTACCAGATTGTGTTAAAAAAAAGTTTTAAAGGATGCACCATTTGTCGAGAATAACATCGTTCAAATGTCGGGACATGACATTTAATCTGTCGGGATCCACCCAAATGTCGAGAACTTCGGAGGCTAACTGTCGGGAAGGACAGTTAGCATCGATTCTGACTATACGGAGGAATGAAGGGTCGAGAAAATTATTCCCGACCTATACGTGAATCTGTAATTATTCAGGTATTTCATGTCACACATTGAAGCAGGCATAAGAATACAAATGTACGGATATCTAAGCTTTTTTGTAAAAATTTGTGGAATGTAGGGAACACACGAGAATTATAATTTCGACTTCAAAACAAACGACACTTAGTGTGAATGCAAGGTAATTGATTCTAAATATCATGTCATTACATGTTTAAGAAGCATGCATTGCATACATGCTACATTGGGCATGTCTAACAAGCATGCATTGCATAATACTATGACACGCTCAACACGTATCGAAAATGCCTTGCGAAAACTATATGAACGTGCATGTACATGCTGAAAAAATCGAAAAAGCCAACTGTTACAGTTTAAAGATTTATAGTTGTAAATAGACCATTGTTACAGTAATGCCAAGGAACAACCTAAAAAATAAGTTTTTAAGAATTTCAATCATCTCGCAGTTACAGTTTTCAATAAAAATCTATGTGCGCATGTGCAATTGTTGATCAAACAATAATCATTCATATAAGCCGACCAGGGCGCAATTACTTAAGCTGACTAGGCTTCAAACATTTCAAGTATCTTCAATAACAAGTTAGAGCAAGCCATTGCTTACCTCAGAAGTAGAAATTCGACGAAAACTGTAGAATAACACCCGGCAGAATTACACCTTCACGGATCACAACTCACGAGCCTGAAATAAAAAAATTTAACATCAAACACCAATACCAGTATGAAAACTTTGGCATTACATCCAAATCAATATCAATTGGAGGGAAAACAAGTGAATGAAATGATCTCTGTGCCCATGTGGAATCCACTATCTACAAATGTGTGAGGTTGTACAGCAAGGCCTCATTTCTTGTAAAGAATGTATTCCTTCCTAGGTATGTGATGAAAAATGTGTGGTAAAAAATAGAATTTTTTTTTTGGACTTGTGTATAATATTATGTTATCGAGAAATATGTAATTGAAAAGAAGTGAAAAAAATATATGAAATGTAAGAGAAAAGAATCAAAACAAGTCCTTAATAATACAAGGTAGGATTTAGCGTCATCCCCACATACTTATAAGTTTGTAATTATGTTTTTTTAGCCTATAGTGTGGGCCAAGATAATTCAGTGTTATGCATATAGTCCCCATTTCATAGAGATTAAAATTACTTTTTTTAACAAATTTTAATAAAAATTGATCCCATGTATAGTTACAAAAATGTGGATTTCTACAAAAATACGTGATTATAAGTAATTATTGATTGTAATTTATATTTGTAAGGCATATTTTGTGAGGGTGGGGTTTTTGTTTATCAATTCTTGGAGTGTGACACATCACAACACACAATCAGCATCACCACCACCCTTACGCAACCCACTTAACCTTCTAGTGCTAAAACCCACCCACCACACCCGGACATTATTATTGTACCCAAACTCCCGGATAAAAAATAGCACACAACATCTTCCTTCTCTGTCTAACTCTTAAGTCCTAATGGGGAAAAATTATAGTTTAGGGGTTTCGATGAAACTTGAAAGGATTGTAGAGAAATTGCTGTCTATGTAAAGCTGATTTCATTTTCTCTATATAATTGGGCACAAACAGAGTGGATATATTTTGAAGAGGTAAAGGACGATGTGAAGGCCAGATCCCAGACCATATGAGTGTGTGAGAAGAGCTTGACACAGTCATAGGCACCAACCCATCAGAGGTTTAATTATTAGACAGATGTTCAAGTACCGGGCATTGGATTTCTTGAATTTATTATCTTGTTTTAGGTGAATTTTGTTAAATGTTCACTGTTTGACTAGGCTTGTGCATGAGAATCACTGCCCTGCAGCTAAGAAGAATAAAGAATGGCAAGAGAAGCTTCCTGTTGTGGTGTTCAAAGCTGAGGAAATCATGTACTCCAAAGCTAATTCCAAGGTTTTGAGTTTTTGTCTTTGTTTTGATGTGGGTTGGGTTTAATTTCTTGAGATTTTTTGCTCAATGTGTTGGTGCTATGATTTTTTGTGTGTGAGCAAGAATTATACAGGAATGGTCCATAGTGAGACTTCCCGAATGGCCCTACCAAGGATATATATGAAGTACAAGGACAAACTCCCGCATACAACCTTCTAGCAAAGCAATCTCCAAAGATTACAAGCACAAATGATCTCAACAATACAATGAAGTAACCTCCTACGTATTTATCGTAACACATATGTCTCCTATCTACTCCTGCTAGCTTCCGTGTCAACCAACATTTTGCAATCACAATAGCGTCCAACTTGTTTTGAAGTTCCATTCCCACACAAAAATATATGATTTCGGAATAATGATCCAACGTAGTTTCTTTAATTTCATTCAATCATTTCTTATAACAAGTAAAGATAATAGTAAATCGATAAACTTTCCATTTTAAAAGCCCTAAAAAATCTCAAAATGTATTATAGAAATCCCCTGGAAACAATAAAACCATTCATCAATTTAATATGGGCCCCCAAAATTGAAAGCCACAAAACCTCCATTAATCATCGTGATAATTGATAAATCAGAAGTCACCAAAACTATGTGAAATTAAAGATTGAATAACCTTCGAAATGAACAGATCCTAGGTAAGATATTGGCTTCTCATTCATGTACTAAGAACACTGTACTAAGTTTTAAGAAATAACCAACAAACTATATTTTCAAAAATAATAACCAAGCTTCGAATTGAATAGGTCTACTAATACAGAGAGAGAAAAAGATACACACCTTGGTTTCGTATCTGTCTGTACCGTAGTGGTGCACAGGGCCGGCGAGTCGGAGTGACGAGTCCAGGCAGGGGGAAAGGTGGAGAAGAGTTACACACTTACGTTTGATGACGCCGGCCGTTTGGGAAAAATGGTTTTGGAAATATTGTGTAATAGGTAACGGTTAACCTAAATAGGTTAGAAATGGAGGCCCCTTATGGATTTGAGAATAATGGCCAGTGGGTTGGAGTGACGAGTCCGACGAGCAACATTTGCGGAGAATATTTTCGTAGCGACGTTTGCAGCTGCCGCCGACCGTTTGGGAGAAATGGATTTGGGAATATCCCCTCTCCCCTATATATTAAAAGAGTGAGAGGTTGATTTACGGTACAAACTCTCCTCCTAAACGGTGTCGTATGATTTTGAATTTTTTTTTTATTTTGCTATATTCTATTTAAAAAAAAAAAAAAAAAAGTCTATATCCTACTTAAAAAAAAAAAAAATTTATTTAATTTTTATTTTCTCTATACGATTTTTGTAAAAAAAAAAATGTGAGTGTCATTAAAAAAAAAAAAAAAAAAAAAAAAAAAAAAAATTGTGTCTCGCACTGTGCGAGACACTGCCTCGCACAGTGCGAGACATGCAAAACCCTTTTTTTTTTCTAAAAAACTTATATTTTCGCCTTCATTTACGGGCTTAATTCGGGATATCAAACGAAATCAAAATATTACATTTTTAACATCATTTTGAAGAACTCAAGACCTAATATTTCACGACGTTAATCGTGTGTGAAACGGGCAATCGTAGCGAAAGTTACGTTACATCAAAGTACGTCGTTTCAAACTAATATTTCGAACATTTCGATAACAAACTAACTTTACAAATTTTTCGACGATTTTACGCTAACCGAATCCATAAATCTTCTATATTCTCTCGAAACTCATTTCGAGAACTATATCACAGATATATAGATTAATCTAAATGAATATCGAAAATAGTTAAACGGACGTCAAACGCGTGTGTTAAAAAAACATATAACTTGTCTTTTTGAATATATTACTTATATTTTTGTTTTCATTGTCAAGCTCATTACGGAACATCAAACGAAGTCGAAATATTACATTCTTAATATTATTTTGAAGTACTCACGGTATATTACTTCACGACGTTGATGGTATGCGAAACGGTCAATCGTAGCGAAAGTTACGTTACGTCAAAGTACGCCGTTCCAAACTAATATTTCGAAAATTTCGATAACAAACTAACTTTACAAATTGTTCGACGATTCTAAGCTAGCCGAATCCATAAATCTTCTATATTCTCTCGAAACTCATTTCGAAAACTATATCGCATATATGTCGAATAATCTAAATGAATATCGAAAATAGTTAAACGGACGTCAAACGCGTGTGTTAAAAAAGACGTACAACTCATCTTTTTGAATATATTACTTATATTTTTATCTTCATTGTCAAGCTCATTACGGAACATCAAACGAAGTCGAAATATTACATTCTTAATATTATTTTGAAGTACTCACGGTCTATTATTTCAGGATGTTGATGGTGTGCGAAATGGTCAATCGTAGCAAATGTTACGGCGCGTCAAAGTAGAACTAACATTTCGAGAATTTCGATAACAAGCTAAATTTAAAAATTCCTAGACAATTGTACGCTGGTCGAATCGATAAATCTTCTATATTATCTCGAAACTCATTTCGAGAACTATATTATAGATATATTGAATGATCTAAATGAATATAAAAAATAGTTAAACGAACGTCAAACGTGCGTGTTCAAAAAGACGTGTAACTTATCTTTTTAATAAAATTTATTTTTTTTCTTCATTTTCGGGCTCATTAGGAAATATCAAACGAAGTCGAAATATTACATTCTTAATATTATTTTGAAGTATTCATGGCTATCATTTCACAAATATGTGCGAAATGGCCAATCGTGGCAAATGTTACGGCTATCAAAGTAGGTCGTTTCAAATTAATATTTTGAGAATTTCGATAACAAGCTAACATTAAAAATTTCTAAATGATTGTACGTTGGTCGAATCGATAAATCTTCTATATCATTTAGACTTCGTTTGATATTAATAATATAATATTTCGACTTCGTTTGAATGTCTAAAGTTAGATTGTTATCAAAATGTTCGAAATTTTAGTTTGAAACGACCTACTTTGAAGCGTCACAACATTTGCTACAATTGGTCGTTTTGCACACCATCAACGTCGTGAAATAATAGGCGTGAGTACTTGAAAATGATATTAAGAATGTAATATTTCGACTTCGTTTGATATTCCGTAATGAGCCATAAACATTCAGAATTTTTCCCCTTTATCCTGTACTTTTAATCATTTTAATTTGAATATAGTTATAAAATAAAATGAAGCTCTACACAGTTATAATGTTTCAAAACCGTTGGCTTCATATTCATTGAAATCTTCATTTTTTTTTTATATTTTGTATATTCGGTTCTACAACATAATTTGTCTATTGATTATATAGTTGCAATATATAGTTATTTTTCTTATTGTATACATACATAATATAAGGTACAAATAAGTAGTTATTCACATTGAACAAGTTATTATCTTTTCACTCATTCTATAAATAAAACACATTATTTTTCCTACTGCAATAATAGAAAGGAATTCAAAAATGTATTTATATGTTGTCTATCTTATCTCACACCTCAAAATAAAACATAATTTCACGCATTTAACATGCTAACACTTCCTACAAAATAACCTAACCCGTACATCGTACGGGCAATAACTAGTATATTAAAAGAGTGAGAGATTGATTTACTGTAGAAACTCTCGTCCTAAACGGTGTCGTGTGGTTTTGAATTTTTTTTTTTACTTGTTATATCCTATTTAAAAAAAAAAAAAAAAAAAGTCTATATCCAACTTTAAAAAAAAAAAAAAATTACTTAATTTTTATTTTCTCTATACAATTTTTGTATAAAAAAAAAAAAAAAAAAAAAAAAAAAAAAACAAAAAAACTGTGCGAGACACAGCCTTGCACAATGCGAGACATGCAAAACCCTTTTTTTTTTTTTTTTTCTAAAAAAAATTATGTTTTCGCCTTTATTTACGGGCTTAATTCGGGATATCAAACGAAGTCGAAAAATTAAATTTTTAATATCATTATGAAGAACTCACGGCCTAATATTTCACGACGTTAATCGTGTGTGAAACGGCCAATCGTAGCGAAAGTTACGTTACGTCAAAGTACGTCGTTCCAAAATAATATTTTGAAAATTTCGATAACAAACTAACTTTACAAATTTTTCAACGATTCTACGCTAACCGAATCCATAAATCTTCTATATTCTCTCGAAACTCATTTCGAGAACTATATCGCAGATATATCGAATAATCTAAATGAATATCAAAAATAGTTAAACGGAAGTCAAACGCGTGTGTTAAAAAAGACGTATAACTCGTCTTTTTGAATATATTACTTATATTTTTGTTTTCATTGTCAAACTCATTACGGAACATCAAACGAAGTCGAAATATTACATTTTTAATATTATTTTGAAGTACTTGCGGTCTATTATTTCGCGACGTTAATGGTATACGAAACAGTCAATCATAGAGAAAGTTACGTTACGTCAAATACATCGTTCCAAACTAATATTTCGAAAATTTCGATAACAAACTAACTTTACAAATTTTTCGACGATTTTACGCTAACCGAATCAATAAATCTTCTATATTCTCTCGAAACTCATTTCGGGAACTATATCACAAATATATCGAATAATCTAAAAGAATATCGAAAATAGTTAAACGGACGTCAAACGCGTGTGCTAAAAAAGACGTATAACCCGTCTTTTTGAATATATTACTTATATTTTTGTTTTCATTGTCAAGCTCATTACGGAACATCAAACGAAGTCGAAATATTACATTATTAATATTATTTTGAAGTACTCACGGTATATTACTTCATGACGTTGATGGTATGCGAAACGGTCAATCGTAGCGAAAGTTACGTTACGTCAAAGTACGCCGTTCCAAACTAATATTTCGAAAATTTCGATAACAAACTAACTTTAGAAATTGTTCGACGATTCTACGCTAGCCGAATCCATAAATCTTCTATATTCTCTCGAAACTCATTTCGAGAACTGTATCGCAGATATATCGAATAATCTAAATGAATATCGAAAATAGTTAAACGGACGTCAAACGCGTGTTAAAAAAGACGTACAACTCATCTTTTTGAATATATTACTTATATTTTTGTCTTCATTGTCAAGCTCAATACGGAACATCAAACGAAGTCGAAATATTACATTCTTAATATTATTTTGAAGTACTCACGGTCTATTATTTCAGGATGTTGATGGTGTGCGAAACGGTCAATCGTAGCAAATGTTACGATGCGTCAAAATAGAACTAATATTTCGAGAATTTCGATAACAAGCTAACTTTAAAAATTCCTAGACAATTGTACGCTGGTCGAATCGATAATTCTTCTATATTATCTCGAAACTCATTTCGAGAACTATATTAAAAATATATCGAATGATCTAAATGAATATAAAAAATAATTAAACGAACGTCAAACGTGCGTGTTCAAAAAGACGTGTAACTTATCTTTTTAATAAAATTTATTTTTTTCTTCATTTTCGGGCTCATTAGGAAATATCAAACGAAGTCGAAATATTACATTCTTAATATTATTTTGAAGTATTCATGGCTATCATTTCACAAATATGTGCGAAATGGCCAATCGTGGCAAATGTTACGGCTATCAAAGTAGGTCGTTTCAAATTAATATTTTGAGAATTTCGATAACAAGCTAACATTAAAAATTTCTAAATGATTGTACGTTGGTCGAATCAATAAATCTTCTATACCATTTAGACTTCGTTTGATATTAATAATATAATATTTCGACTTCGTTTGAATGTCTAAAGTTAGATTGTTATCAAACTTTTTCAAATATTAGTTTGAAACGACCTACTTTGAAGCGTCGCAACATTTGCTACAATTGGTCGTTTCGCACACCATCAACGTCGTGAAATAATAGGCGTGAGTATTTGAAAATGATATTAAGAATGTAATATTTCGACTTCGTTTGATATTCCGTAATGAGCCATAAACATTCAGAATTTTTTCCCCTTTATCCTGTACTTTTAATCATTTTAATTTGAATATAGTTATAAAATAAAATGAAGCTCTACCCAGTTATAATGTTTCAAAACCGTTGGCTGCATATTCATTGAAATCTTCATTTTTTTTTTATATTTTGTATATTCGGTTCTACAACATAATTTGTTTATTGATTATACAGTTGTAATATATAGTTGTTTTTCTTATTGTATACATACATAATATAAGGTGCAAATAAGTAGTTATTCACATTGAACAAGTTATTATCTTTTCACTCATTTTATAAATAAAACACATTATTTTTCCTATTGCTTTAATAGAAATGAATCCAAAAAGGTATTTATATGTTGTCTATCTTATCTCACACCTCAAAATAAAACCTAATTTCATGCATTTAACATACTAACACTTCCTACAAAATAACCTAACCCGTACATCGTACGAAAATAACTAGTATATTAAAAGAGTGAAAAGAAATTTTATTGTAGAAACCATTGGTTAAAAACGACATCGTTTTTAAGTGTGTTTTTTTTCTTTTTTTTGGTTTTTTTGCTATATATTACTTAAAAAAAAAAGTTGTTATTTAATTTTTTTTTTACTTTATACATTTAAAAAAAATAACTAGATATTTTTTGTAAAAAAAAAAAAAAAAATGTGAGTGTTTAAAAAAAAAAAAAACAAAAAAACAAAAAAAAAATGCCTCGCACAGTGCGAGACAATACCCTTTTTTTTTTTTTTTCTTTTCCAAAAACTTATGTTTTCGTCTTTATTTACGCCTTAATTCGAGATATCAAACAAAATCGAAATATTACATTCTTAATGCCATTTTGAAGAATTCACGACCTAATATTTCACGACATTGATGGTGTGTGAAACGGCCAATCGTAGCGAAAGTTACGTTACGTCAAAGTACGCTGTTCCAAACTAATATTTCAAAAATTTTGATAACAAACTAACTTTACAAATTCTTCGACTATTCTAAGCTAGCCGAATTCATAAATCTTCTATATCCTCTCGAAACTCATTTCGAGAACTATATCGCAGATATATCGAATGATGTAAATGAATATCGAAAATAGTTAAACGAACGACAAACGCGTGTGTTAAAAAAGACGTATAACTCGTTTTTTGAATATATTACTTATATTTTTTTCTTCATTGTCAGCCTCATTACGGAACATCAAACGAAGTCGAAATATTACATTCTTAATATTATTTTGAAGTACTCACGGTCTATTATTTCACGACGTTGATGGTGTGCGTAACGGTCAATCGTAGCAAATGTTACGACGTGTCAAAGTAGAACTAATATTTCGAGAATTTCGATAACAAGCTAACTTTAAAAATTCCTAAATGATTGTACGTTGGTCGAATCGATAAATCTTCTATATCATTTAGACTTCATTTGATATTAAGAATATAAGGGTGCGTTCTCTTCGTGTTTCTGTTTTGTATTTTGAGTTTTGAAATTCGTTTTGTGTTTTGTGTTTTGGGTGTCTGTTTTGAAATTACTGAAAATGCGTTCTCTTTGTCATTTTGAAAAATAGTTTCTCAAAACAGAAAACAGAAAACGCGTTCTCTTTGCACTTTTTTATAATATTATTTCATAATATTTTATTCAAAAAATCTGATTATTCAATTAATTTTAATTGTTTAATATTAATATATTATTAAATATATTATAAACCTGAAATTTATTTGAATTTTGAAATATCTTTGAATCATGAAATATATTTTCATATTAAAATAACATATAAATTTGTGAAAATTTTTATTAAGATGATTTTATTCTAGATGAATAATGAGGTGTTAATATATTCATTTATATTTCTAGACATAACTCATTTTTGAATTTTTGCTCTTATTTGAACCCTCCGTATTTTCTAAAACTCATTTTTTTTTTCACATTTCATGAGATTCACAACTTTAATCAACTTTTCAAACTAGGAATTTTATCAAATTTTATCAAAATCTACCAAAAATTTGATTTATAGATATACCAAACAAGATTTATATATCATTTGTCCCCTCTTAATAATTTGACTTAGTCAACACGTTATACTTTATTGAAATTAGGATTGACGATACAGTATATTAAAATTGAATTAGATCAAATAATTTTTCATGTAGTTATGTGAAGCAAATGACCCTCTATAAGGAGAGCCATTGGCCAAAATAGATTGGTCGTGTAGACCACGAGTCTAGAAACCTATGTCTTATGTGTTCACAAGCGTGGCCTAGAACTCTATGCAATTATAGTATTTTTACAAATAAGTAATGACCATTAAAATTAATTAAACGAATTAACAAAATATTATAAAGCATTTTCCCATGAATAATGAGAAAGGAGATAGCCCATTCATAACAAATACATTACAAACATCCATCAATTATTCATTTTTCACATGAATAACTGGCAAAGCATTGTTAGTCTCTCTGCAAATACTGGAAGTCTGTCATTATAGAAGGCTCTTGAGCTGAGAGTGAGTCTTTCAACCTGTTCTACCAATGCTTTCATTATCTTTGGATGACAATGTCCCTGCAACAAGAGATTAAATTTAAACGTTCAGTCCTTTGGTTTAAAATAGAAACTATACCTATCACATAATAAATTATAATGAATATAATCTCTTCTATGAGCTAAAATATGAACAAGTTCTGGCAAAACAAAAGGACCACTTTTAAGCCATTGGTAAAGACAAGGCCAACAATAAAGGTGACCGCAGAGTGTAACAATCGGCTCTTGTGCCAATTCAAAACAGATATTGCACTCAAAGTTTCCAGCATCTAACATTATATCAGCTAAATAAGAGGGATCTGTTGACTCACCAATCTCCCAATCCATATTTGCAGCCATGGGGCCTCAAATGTTTGTCTGTTTATTTATCCCAAAACATAAACATAAAAATTATCCATATTATGAAATGGGGGTATTAGATCACCAAGAAGAAATAACAACCAAAGAGCATCAAGAAAGAAAGAAATAGATGCATTCTCCATAACAATCAACAAAACACAAACATCAATCAATCACAAGATAATTCAACCTCTAATACAAATCATAAGAAATAAATAAACAAAAACCCATGTCAAAGCATCAACAAACACAATTTTCCAAAAATCAAGAATTAACCCTTATTGTAATACTTCAAATTATTATCTGCTACTTCAACTTGGGAGAGACATGGCTTCCCCAACTCCTTGACATCCATGAAGGCATGTGATTCACTCAAGAATTTCCTACCAATTGTTTGGTTTTGTGCATTTAAAATTATTTCACATGATATTTTTACCTGTAAAAATCATAATTAGGAAGCCATGAGAAACTGATAAATTTGATTTTGATATGCACATTGACATTTAAAAAAGATCATAAATAGCATAGAAGCCGATGCTGGTGAGGGGGATGCGTACCCATGCCACCATTATTATAATTCCACTAGCTGTAAATAAGTAACAATTCCAGATTTGTCCAACATTTGATGCCAGGATACCAAAAAAGAAGAAACACACAAGCATACAGAGGGATAGAACGGAAAAGTGGAACATCTCATGAGTGAAAATACATTGGGTAAGTAGATTTGCGAACATGACATTCTAGTAGAACAGTGTATTTACCTTTGATTCTAAATCATAGAATTGCAAAGAAACAATATCTTACAACAACTAGAATCAAAAAATCTACAACAGAAAATAGAGAGGTGAGCAAGTGGAATAAAATTTCCAACAAAGGACTACACAAGATTCCATCTTCCAAAACGTTAAATAAAGCTTGACAGAAGAAGTTATGCTCACATGCACAGGTTTTGAATCACTGACTCAAAGGTGACTCAGTCATAAATCATATTCAAACATGTTCCCCAATGGAAGCTCTATTATCCTCGCTCACACCATTTTCTCTAAGCCCCTAGTCCCTACTGAAGTCAATTGCTGTTATAACTCTCCTCGTGATGATATTTGGCACACAACCTGGAGTTGGAGCTCAAACACAGTGCCGCTTCATATCTATTACCCATAGGTTCATCCGAAGTGAATGAACTCATAAACATACTTGGCTAACCATAATTATCTTACGAATTTAAATTTGATCTATGAATCTAATGGTATGGATTGTTTCCCTTTGCTTTTATCTGCATTTTTACTGATTAGTTTCGTGGTCACAACTGCAAATTAAATTGGTTGTTTTCAACGGCCAGTCTACCACGACTTCAAAGCAACCATGTCTATGGAGGGCAAACTCTAGAAAAATTGTTCACAAAGGACCACATTTCCCTCTGGATTCTAAATTGCCTTGATATCAACATTCGCAACCCTTTAGCATGCCTTCCCAAACAAATTGATTAAAGACGTAATCTTTGCGGTCCTGTTATTTCCCTTCAATTGTTTTTCTCCATTCTTTCACATACAGCTCCAAGAGTAAAGCAACATTCATTCCGTTCTACTTTATAGAACCAGCATTAATACCAACCCTTACTTTCTAATCTAAGTTAAAAAATAATTAGTGATCAATATTCCTTCATATTTCTTAATCATCAAAATTTACCTTCAAAGGAATGTCGAAGAAGAAAACTCCAAGCTTCCCATCAATCTCTGTGACGCTGTCGAAGCTAGGTCTTCCAGCAACAGAATCGCGTCCGATAAAATCTCAACTCCATATAACTGGAGCGTGGCGTTTACATAAGACTGCCCACAGGCCACAAGCTCTGACGTAGCCATTGTCCGAGGTGACGTACCCCAGGCGATCCCCTCTGTACCCGATCGCGACAGCTAATGAATCATAATCAATTGAGTAAAAGTCTCTGTTCCGAACCTTGACGGTGAGGTCTCTGCACCTAAAATCTATAAGATAATAGGTTGTTGATGACAATTAACACGAAGTAAACTTTCCCTAAATCCAGAAAAATCCCCAACGAATCCCATCTATAACCCAATGATGATCGGATAATTTTTATTTTCTCAAATCAACGACAAAATCATTTATAAATTTGTATAAAAAAATATAAAATGTATCATGAAATTTATCATGAAAGTTAAAGCTAACAAGAAATAGTAATGCAGTTTTAAGGGTGCCTTTATTGCATGTCACGGACATCATATATATGGAATTAAATGCAACAAAATCTAGGTTCTATCCCCTGTTGTTTGTTGCTGCTGAAGATGGCTATAATGGTAATATACGATTTTTCAAGAATTAGAGAAAATGGCCACAAATTCAAGAATTAGAGAAAAAGCCCTAAATTTATTTTTTGAACAGATTTCATTTCTGTTATTGGAATTCCCTTCAATCGAGCACATAAGCATCCTTCATCAAACTAAGAATATGAAATACACAACCGGCAAGATGAATAAAACATACCGTAGCTGTTAAACGTTGTTATGTCGAGCGGAAACCGGCCGATTTCAGCACACGGAGAGAGAGAGGGGGGATCCTTCTATGTTATCAGCTCGATGGTAACGCCACCTTCAGATTCACACCAAAACGGACGGAGAAATGAGGCAGTAGATGGGGGAGAGAGAGAGAAGAGAGAAGAGAGAGCGAGAGCTGTGAGGGTGGAGAGTGAGAGTGAGAGTGAGAGATGATTTTTTGGCTGGGTCGTTTTCCGCGTTTTCCAACTTAACGCCCAAAACGCCCAAAACATGATTTTATCGTTTTGGGTTTTGTTTGAAAAAAAAAAATTTGTTTTGCAAAATTTGTTTTGGAAAACGGGAAAGAGAACGCGTTTTCGTCATTTTGAAAAATCGAAAACAGAAAACGCCCCCAAAACAACAAAGAGAACGCACCCTAATATTTCGACTTCGTTTGAATTTTTAAAGTTAGATTGTTATCAAAATTCTCGAAATATTATTTTGAAATATTAGTTTAAAACGACCTTCTTTGAAGCGCCGTAATATTTGCTACGATTGGCCATTTCGCACACCATCAATATCGTGAAATAATAGGCCATGAGTACTTGAAAATGATATTAAGAATGTAATATTTCGACTTCGTTTGATATTCCGTAATGAGCCATAAACATTCAGAATTGTTTCCCCTTTATCCTGTTTAATCATTTTAATTTGAATATAGTTATAAAATAAAGTGAAGTCTACCTAGTTATAATATTTCAAAATCGTTGGCTTCATATTCATTGAAATCTTCATTTTTTTTATATTTTGTATATTCGGTTCTACAACATAATTTGTCTACTGATTATACAGTTGTAATATGTAATTATTTTTCTTATTGTATATATAAAGTACAAATATGTAGTTATTCACATTGACAAGTTATTATCTTTTCACTAATTCTTTAAATAACACATTATTTTCCCTACTGCTTTAACATAAATGAATCCAAAAATGTATTTATATGTTGAAAACAAAATTTTTCTATCTTATCTCACACCTCAAAATTAAACGTAATTTCACGCATTTAACATGCTAACACTTCCTACAAAATAATCCAACAACTAGTATTGTGTAATGAGTAAGAAATGGAGTTTGCTGCTGCCAGCCGTTTGGGGAGTTTGCTGCTGCTGGCCATTTGGGAGAAATTGATTTGGGGATTATGTAATGGGTAATGCTAAACATAATTTGTTCATAAATGGCGGCCCTTATTGGATTTGGGAAACGTAAGTACAATTTCCGTCACCTCAGTATAGTCAGTATAGTACAGGATCTGTAAGGTATTAAAATTTTTTAGAAGTGCAAAAATGTCCAAAAGTGACACTTTTGAAATGATTTTTAAAAAGTGACATTTTTGTATTTACAAAAGATGAAAGTGATACCTGGTGTAATTTCCTCTAATAATAATAATAATAATAGAGCTTCGATAGGATTGTTCTTATAATATTAATAATAATAATAATAATAATAATAATAATAATAATAATAATAATAATAATAATAATAATAATAGAGCTTCGATAGGATTGTTCTTAGGTCAATATAGATTTTCGACATAGATAAACTTTATATTTTTCTGATTAGAAGATAAGGCGTATATATGAATTTTTTCGTGATAGTAAATGTATATATATAAAGTCTTTTTCAATTTATAGCTTTAGTTGTAAGTCATTCATTGTTAGGTCCCAATCAATACTACAATTGTTTCTCTCTTTTCTTCTCTATGAATATAGGTTGGAGTCTTCTTTCCTTTTCATGGTAGAAATTATTAAACGGGTCTTTCTAACAGAAAAAAATAATAAGTGCTTGGAATAACAGAAGACTGAGAAGGTTGACTTGGGAACAAATTAAATTGTAATTATCAATTACGAACACCAGCGTTCCCGATACGCAAGTGTGTCACAAATTCATATACATTTGATATTTGTAGATGACAGCATAATATTAATATAAGTTAATATTAATTTGAAGGTACACTCCAAATTATATATGACAAAATTTTATCTTTTCTCTAGCACCTTCTCCTACATTTTGAGGGCGTTTGGTGGGGATTAAAATTAGATTTTTAGTAGATTGTGATAGAAGTTTTTGAAATGTGTGGTTGAAAAATTGTAGGACCCATGAAAGATGTGGTTAATATTGATTGTTTGACTTTAACTTAGATTAAAATCAGATCTTAATTCGGCTCAAACAAGATTGTTTTCAAGATTTTCGAGTGCAAAATGTCAATAACTTAATGTTGAAGATATGTTTATAAAAGTGGATAACTTTTAGGGCAATTTACACTCCCCAGGTAAATATTGCTTAAACCTTTTGAAATCCATGCCTTCTTAAAAACTAGGGTAATTGACGCAAAACGGACATTTCAAGGTTTTTGTGGAAAACATCCATACCTTTCATTTTTTTGGTGCAAAACGTCATTTTCACCAATTTTTAATGTAAAATGACCAATATACCCCACTATTTAAATAGAACAAATTACGACTATAGACCCAAACTTTTAAAAAGTGCAAATAACCCTCCAAACTTTACCTTCTCCCTGCACCTCACCCCCACACCACTGCCACTTGCCGACCACCAAAGCCACTGTGTATGTGTACCCACTTCCTAGTAATCCCTCCACTAGTCTCCTCCAAGAACCCATGTTAACCACCAAACCCTGATAAATCCACTGAGCTAGACTTACCTGCCTGAGATGGCTTCCTCAGTGCCCAAAAAATATGCTTTTCAACTGCTTCATTGGCTATCCCCATTTTCTCCTCTTTCTGTTCAACTACTAAAATATGCTTTCTTTCCGCGTCTGTGTGCAGGAATACTGACAAAAATATTTTTTGAAGGCCATACCATAGTTTCAAGAATCTGCAGAAATTTAGTTCAGGAATTTAAACCTATTTTTAAGAAATAGAGTCGTGTAGTATTCAAACAATGTCGTGCTTCAAATCACTGCTATTTTGCCTTGTAACTGCATTTCTATTTTTATCTTGTATTCCCTTTTCATTTTCACTTGATGTTGGAGAACAGACTTTTCTTCCCTCCACTTCAGGTACTACACTTTGATATATATATATATAATAGTTTTAATTTTTTTTGTTAATGATTTTCTGGGAATTTTTTAGGGAAATATGGCGAGAGAAATAGTGGGATGGTGTTTTCTTGGGAGAGATCTTAACTAGGGTTATGAAAGAAACTAAATGGAGAGGTATTCTTGGGTACACATACATAGTGGATTTGGTGGCCGGAAGGTGGGCCGGCAAGCGGCGGTGGTGTGGGGGTGAGGTACGGGGAGAAGGTGAAGTTTGGAGGGTTATTTGCACTTTTTAAAAGCTTGGGTCTATAGTTGTAATTTGTTCTATTTAAATAGCGGGGTATATTGTTCATTTTACGTTAAAAAATTTGTGAAAATGACGTTTTACACCAAGAAATTGAAAGATAATGACGTTTTGCACAAAAAAATGAAAAGTAGGGATGTTTTCCACAAAAATCTTAAAAGGTAGGGACGTTTTACGCCGATTACCCTAAAAACTACATAAATTTGTTCTTGGGGACAAACCAAACTACATTTATCATTTTATGGTATTGAAATTAAATCTAAATGAACATAGATTTTATCAATATATGAAGAGTGCCATGACTTTAGTGATTGATTCATGACTTTAGAAACTAGTTTGTCTGTTAGTGTTATTCTTCTTTCTAGTACTTACTTCAAAATATATTCTTATTTTTAATTTGAACAAGAACTTTTTTTTTTAACTTAAGAAAGAAATCTTATTTTTCACCTATTTTTTTTCCCTAAACCTACATGTTTGGATTATGTTTACAAACGATTTATAAAAACTCAATTCACTTTTTATTTATACATTTTGTAGTTTAAAATAATTTATAATTACTTCTTAAAATTCTCCCAATACTGCTTAAAGATGAAAATAATAAAGGTAATTATATTTACATCATAATCTCCATTTCCATTTTCGAGAGCTCTTATTGTTCTTCTACCACTTTCTCTTTGATTCTGATAGCCTCATTGATCACGTAATTTCTCTTCATCAGTTCCACATCAATATTTGAGGTTGATTGATTGCTTCGATGGGCTGTAAACATTGATACATCTTGTTCATCTTCCATCATCAAAATCAACTCACCTTTTTCTACGTCAATTAAAGTTTGATCCGTTGCTAAGAAGGGTTATTGATTCTGTTTCGATAATCTTGAGTCTTTGTGATCCAAGGGTTATTGATTTGGGTTGGAGATTGATGGTTTGGGCAAGTTGGCTGAGGATTAATTCTTTTTGGATTAGGGATATTGAACCCTGATGGTTGTTTGTGTAAGAAGAAGACCAGTAGGTTTTTTTTGTTTTTTGTTTTTACAACCCTTATCTACAGTGAACATTAATCCAGTCACCCAATTCAAGAACATAGAATAATGTTATTTGTACATAAGGAGTTACATGATTGTTTATATACAGATTAGGTGTCCAAAAGAGAGCGAGGAATTTTTTTTTATTTGACTGAAAAAATTCTGACTCAATCTATCTAACCACATCATATGCATGTAAATCGTTATGTAAATCATTATGTACTTGTAGCACAAACGAAAACAAATAACTATCAAATACTTAGGATTATATTTGTACGATAGATAGGAATATCCAAAGGCATAATGGGAATTACCTTAAGAACCTTAAAATGAACTTTGGGAAATGAAATAGGTATATTTGATTTAATTAACGTAAAAAATAGTAGGAAGGCATTCGGTGAAGTATAAAGATGGAAAAATCTGGATTTATTTTCTTATTTTCAAAACCTTTTCAAAGTAACCTTTTTTAAATTTGAAAGCAAATTGATAGGTCTAAGCAAGTCTTGACAAGTTCCGTGTTCAAAATTATTAAATCGAGTTGAAATTGTGTAGTTTGGATGGGTGTTAATAGTCGATTTAGTATGACATGAAAACACAGAAGAATTTTTGTCTACCGCTCAAGGATATCAAGGATGCTTGAGATGGATTCCTAGAGCTCGACCACTTATTACAGCTTAAAGAGCCTCAAACTGGATTCCTAAAGTACGGTCGCCCAAGTGATGCCCATAAATCAGTTGAGCCATGGCTTCATTCAGGACGCCATCCGACCTACGTTGGAGCCGCTCCAGCTATCTCCTAGACAGGAAAACCTGTTTTCCCAATTTAAATTTTCAAAAAACCCGAACCACCAGAACTGCGTAATACAGTTTATATACTGTAAAAATTGATATTTTTCATTAGTACTTGAAGAAAAGCAGAAGGTGAGGGAAGATGTTTAGCTATATAAACAATTTTGCAATCTAAATTCTCTTCTACATTTACAAGTAAAAAAATCACAAAATTCTCTACCATATAGCTTTCAAAGTTTTGATGTCAAAGTATAGAAATTCCAGGTGACAGGTCATAAAGTTTCGAAACGAGTTCGTCCTTGGAGATCTACGAGGAAAAGACGTTCAGAAATTCTGAAGTAGATGTCAAAGTATAGAAATAAGGAGTTTTTTAGGTAATTATGGATCTGGAGTCCAAGTCTACTAAAGTTTAATTGTGTTTAGGCCACATCTGTAAGTTCAATATTTTTAGTTTGCATAGAGGTTTTTTCTTGAGCAATTCTTCAAGAATTTTTCCTTCATAAACAATTGTTGTCCAATTGGTAACAAAATTCAACTTAAGTTTTATTTAAAGGAGAAGTTGTAGGTTCAAATCATGGGGATGCGATAAATTCGAAAAGGGTAAGATGAGTTTAAGCTCTCCCAGAGTGGACAATATATAAGAGAATGGTCGGGCATGAGGTCTACATTGTTACAAGAAAAAATGGTGTCGATTATATTTCAACACATTTACTTGCTTTGATGATTACATTGATAGAAATGTGTAGACTAAATTATTTCGTAACTTGTTGTAGATATTTTTGATAAATTGAAATTCTGCATAGAACACTTATTTTACTGTATGTAGCTATTAAGTTGGTCAAACATATTGTTTTTCAAGCAGTATTAAATCCTAGTTTTGGTTCTTAACGTATGAGACTTAAGATGAGTACTATCCAATATTTATGTGTGGCAAGGTGGGCATGCCATATGAGGCTATCTCACCTAAGGAGTTAAAATGTGTGTCCCTGTGTGATACTTCCAAAGCAGTTTGAGATGTTCTTAAAACCACACATGAAGGAACTAAAACTGTAAAGAACTCCAAGCTACAAATGTTAACTATTAAGCTTGAGTAAATTGGAATGAAGGAAGATAGATCTTTCGATGAGTTGTATGCCAAATTGCATGATATAGTTATTCCAACTTCAACCAGGTCAACAAATTTTCGATGCTAGACTAGCTCAAAAGGCTTTAAGTTCTCTATCTAAGAGGTTTAGAATGAAGGTCGTAGTTATTAAGGAAAGCAAAGACTTGGATCAAGTTAAGATAGAAGAACTAGCGTGATCTCTCCAAACCTACGAGCTTGTCCTATCTCAATCTAAGAAAAATAATTCTATTTCTATCAACATTATCAAGGAAGAGTCTGTCTCTAGAATGATGATGAGACTCTTGAAGATGAGAGGTGGTTATTTTGATAAGAAATCCAAGATGTTCATTAGGAATAATATGAAACCTCTAGAGAAGTTCAATGGTGGTCCTAGTGAATACAATAAAGATAAAAAAGAGCATAAGGATATAAGGGACACCAAGAAGAAATCTCAAAATATTAGGTGTCATGAGTGTCATGGGTTTGGTCCTATTAGATCTGAGCATCCAAGTTATGAGAATACATTAGGAAAGACAGTTAATGTCTTTCTTACTAATGATGAATATGGCTTTGGAAATAAGAGTAAGACTTCTACGTATAGTTTAAACTAGATGGCATTTCCTTCCATTGTAAACTACAAAAGTGAGAAGTAGGATGGTAATGTTAAGAACTTAGAAAGACAAACTCCTTATAAAAAGTGTCTGGAGATGAAGAAGATCTCCAAGAGCCTTATAGAGGCTATTTAAGGAGAGTCTTACAATTGAAGAAGATAAATATTTTTGCTTTAGAAAACTACATGTTATTGAGTTAGAAAAATGAAGAATTCTAGACAAACTTGAGGAGTCAACTTGTAGTGTGAAGGAGCTAAAGGTAGAGAACGAATCCTTTAAGATTAAAGTTGAGACACTAGATAGTGAACTTGATAAATCCAATGCACAACTTTGTACTTTCTCTAGTAGGTCTAAGAAGATTGACAATCGAAATGAAACAGTTCTTACGTCATTAGCTCTTCAAAAATAATTTTTAGTCATGCCTCTACTAAGAATAAGTAGGTAGAAGTAGTGAGTCTAAAATAAAGATACCCAATGAAAGAAATCTTTAGTGAAACATAAAATTGCTCAACCTAAAATCTAATACTCTAAATTTAGCAATGCTCCTAGGATCATTCCTACTTGTTTCGTTTGTGTACAAATAGGTCACTCAAATACAAGACCTAGGTGTCGTAAACTCTTGGTTAGGAATGACAAATAGTTAGGAACGACAAAATGAATATCACTATTGATGTTAAAATCTTATCTAAGCAAGTCAATCTCTCGATTGAAATGATAACATACTTGATGAAGAAAACATCTTCTTCTAGGAAAGTTTAGGTTAAAATGAATGAAATCATTGATCATGGTAAAAGAATTTAGTTGCCATGTCACACGCATTGTTCTTAAAGTTAAAAATGACTTAATGTAGTATGTTGATAGTACATTCTCTAGATATGTATGGGAACAAAACCCTATTCTCTACCTTTAAAGATTGGAAGGTTGGTACTATTACATTTGGAGATGGTGCTACAATATCTATTCTTGGTAAATGTACATTTGATATATCTGGATTTCTTGCCATTTCAAATGTCTTTTTTATGTAAGTCTTGAAATCTAATTTGTTGAGTATTAGACAAATTTATGATGGTGACTATACATTTAGTTTTGTTTAGTAAAGATGCACTACATGACTACTTTGGTCATGGAACGAGGAAAGATCTCAAATAATTGTTTGAGGGTTCTACCAAACTCTAACTATGCATGCCACAGTGCCAAGATTGATTTCACTAAACTCTAGCATTAAAGACTTGGTCATATGATTTATAAGAATTCGTCTAAGCTGTCTAAGAATGAACTTGTTGGTGGCCTTTCTAACCTTGATAAGGTTTTATTTAGACCATGTCAACAAGGAAAACAAAATACTAGCATCTTGACCAAAACATCTTTAGACCTACTTTATATGGACCTCATGAGACCATTTAGAATTGAGAGTCTAGGTGGTAAAAGGTAAATTTCGGTTGTAGTAGATTACTACACTAGGTTTACTTGGATAGAGTTGTTAAAAGTGAAATCTAAGATATTCATTAGGAGTGATCATGGAAGGGAGTTTTAGAACTCTAGCTTTGAGAATTTCTATTTGGAATAGGAAATCCAACAAGCTTTCTCTTCACCCATAACTTCAAAATAAAATAGAATGGCTGAGAGGAAAAATAGTTTCATAAAAATATGGTTGGATACACGCTTTAAGGAAATGGTATAGCAAAACATTTTGGAAAGAAGTCAACGTGGTCTATCATATAGTGAATAGAGTTTGTCTTAGACCTATACTAAGATAACACAATATGAGATGTGGAAAGGAAGAAAGTACTTTTGGGTGTTTGGTAGCACGTGTTAAATTTTGAAAGATAGAGAGAACTTAGCTAAGGTAGATTCTAAAAGTGATGAGGGAATTTTATTATGTTACTTTGAAAATAGTAGGCTTGTGAAATGTATAATTCTCGTACACGCACGTAATGGAGCACTAGTGAAAAACATAACAATGAGACCAAAAAGGAACTTAATTGGAAACCTCAAAGTTCTCCATCGGGTATAGGTATAGAAGCTCGAAAAATTTAATGGAAGTAGACTCAAATTTTCTATGAGATGACCTAAGCCCATGAAGAGCTTAGGCCCAGCCCATATAAGGAAATGAAGCCCAATACTAGTCCAATATGTCTTAAATAAATTTACAAAGTCATGAAGATTCAAATTTGCAACTTGAGCTTATTTTTAAAGTTATTCGATGAAGTTGGACGGAGTTTAATGTTTTTTATAAGGTCTAGGTTAACACTTTTATAACTAAAATTGCATTATTTGACAAATACCTTATATGGACTTACCGAATTGTGAAACTTACTGTATTTCAGCAAAGTTCGGTTGACCGAACTACATTTCGGTCGACCGATTAAGCCAAACTTGTTCTTACTGTATTTCACCGAGTTTCGATCGATCGACTCCAGAGTTTGGTCGACCGGTTGGTCAGTTCGATCGACCAAGGTGTTAGACCGATCAACCGAAGTTTACTGAAGGTAAAAGCCCAAAATTGCAGAAATGTGAAAAGCCAAGAAAAATGCACACGATTTTCTAGCATTTTCTGTGTCTTTAAAACTCCAACTTAAATGACACCCATGTTTTTCTCTAAAATGAGAATTAGACCCTTCACTTTCTTCAAGTTATAAGAAATTTTCCTATAAATAGGCCCCAATGCATAATCATTTTCACAACAAAGAAAAGCTTTCAAAATTAAGAGAGAAGAAAGATAGAAAGTGAGGGAGATAAATAATTTCTTTTGAGTTCGGGTGCCGCTAGGAAGAGAAAAGTTCAATGTCCAACTTCATCAAAACTTTTCAAAAACATCAATTTCAAAGCATTAAGTCGAGGTAGGTGGAGGTGCAAAGTGTTTATTTCGTTTTCAAGTTATATTTTTCCTTGTAAAAGTATGAATACAATGGTACCTCCAGGTACGGTGTTTCGGCACCACCATGTTTCAATGAAATGGTACCTCCGGGTACAGTGCTTCGGCACCTCTATAGTTGAATGATCATTCTCCAACTCGAGGCGATGTTAAGTCATGACTTAACAGTTATTGGATTTTGCCGGAAATCCTTCTACGCAACGGTTCTATTTCTTTTAAATGCTACAATTCGAAAATGTATAATTTGATAACGAATGCACCTATGATATCTATTGAGTTTTAAACTCATGGATTTATTCCCCTACTACAGATTGATACGATTGTGCACGAGACGTGGATAACGATAGGTGAAGATGCAACATGCTATGGGAAGCCGATGATTTTACATGTTTAGTAAATCATGAAAAGTTTTAAATAAATTTCACGTGAATAATGTGAATGAAACTATTTTATTAAATGTTTCTCTTCCAATGAATAATGCATATGTAGGAGTTTATTTTTTTAAGCGTTTACTTGAATTTGATGTCAACTATGAACTTATCAACATTTTGAAAGTTGTTACTTATGATATGGAATCTTTTCTTTAAATAAATTACGTTTGTTTTAAATACATGAATTAAACATTTATGCTTTATGCTTTCCGCTATTTTTATAATTACTCATCAAGAAGACGGCTATAGTTAAGTGACGGTTCGATCCATACGGGTCGGGGCATTACATTTTGGGGAACCTCTGTCTAGGATTATGGTAAAATCATCTAAAGAACAATAAAATAAGGAGTTTAGAAGAAGGAATGAGACTATGTAAGAGAGTGGTGAACCTCAAATTGATTCCAAAAATTTGACGATGACGTAAGTGATGAGTGTTTGGTAAATGGCATGTACAAGAGTTAAAACAATTCTCTAGAAATGATGTATCATATTTAATAAGTAGGCTTAAGGATGGGAATTTATCTATACCAAATGGATCTTCAAGAAAAAGACTCAAGAGTAAGGTACTATAGCTGAAAACAATGATATGTTAGTTGGTCTAGGATACTCAGGTCAAGGTATAGACTTTGATTAGACCTTTGCCTCATTACTAGACTTAAGTCAATAAGAATCCTTCTTACATTATTTTGTACATTAGGGTTCAACTCTATTAGATGGATGTTAAGAGTTCTTTCTTTAGTGTATTACTTTAAGAATAGGCGTATGTGCAAAGCAACCGAAAGGGTCTGTTGATCCTAAGTTTTTCACTATGTATAGACCTAAACGGCCTTGTATGGATCAAAACAAGCTCCTAAAGCTTGGTATGAAAAAACCATCATCATGTTTGATATCTATGCTGATGATATTATTTTTGGGTCTACCATTGATTCTCTTGCTTATGAATTTGCTGAATGTAAGAAATACAAGTTTAAAGTGAGTATGATGGGAGAACTTAGATTCTTTATTATCTTTTCAGCTTAATTAGATTGATGATGGGATGTTTACATCCCAAACACAATATATCTATGATCTAATAAAGAAGGTTAGGTTAGATACTAAAAAGCAAACTAGAACACCCATGAGCATTAGTACCAAATTAGCTCATTGTCATTCAGAATGAATGTTGATGAAATACTATTGAAGCATGATAGCTTTTAGTGTTAGTATTAGTGTTTGTGCTAGATTTTAGGCTGATCCAAAAGGTCTCAATTGAGTGTTATAAGATGTAACACTTTATCTGGAGTAAAGAAAAGCTATCCTTAGGACATGCTTGATTTCAGTTGGAGAATACTATGATGAGCCTCCACTTATCGCTATGATTTAACATAAAGACTGGATAGCAAGCCCATTGGGGATAATGGGCTTATCTAATGAAATCGTTAGCTACTAGTTTCTCAACCTTTTCTCTCAGTACCTCATACCATTCTAGGTTGAGGGTCTTTCACATTTGTCTATAGAGACTTTATTTTTTGGTCAATTTTGAGGTGGTCGGAGTCAACTTTTGGGTTAATGTCAAACATGTATTCATGCTTCCAAGCAATGACGTTCAAATTCTTGTACAAAAGTCATTTAAAGGTAGCATTGGCCTTTCCTAAAATGTTTTTCCATATTGGAAAACCTTCATAGGGTAGGGTCTATAAAAATCTTTCGGGCTCTTCAATTTAAGCTTTCTGTAAATTAAGCTCATTGATGTGTGTGTCCAGTTCATCAAATATGGCCCATTCTTCAGGGGCTCTCCATTCTTTAAGGTTTTCGTGTTAACTATCCCTTCTAAGGGGTTTCTTCTTTTTCAATGCTTCGAAAATCTCAATATCGTCCCCTTTTTTAGGGTATTCTTCTTCTTCAAGGACTTCTATCAATTTTTTTTGCTAACAATGGCCGTGTTGACCTTTCTATTTGTTGCCTTTCACAACAAGTTCGTGTAACATTCATTGGCCTTAATTTAAATACCCTTGATGGTGGAAATTTTATCACCCATTAGTAACTTTATATATAGGTGATGAATGAATGTGACGGCCTATAACTCTTTAAACACTAGTCTTTCCTACATTCCATGATAATTGACATATTGTCTACTACCAAGAACTTCATGAAGTAGCGTGCCACCAGGGGCTCTTTTCCCATCTCAACTACAAGAGTAATATTACCTCTTGGGATGATGCTATCACCTGTAAATGTAAAAGGTGGGAAGGTCATGGTTAAGTTGAGGTCAACCAACATTTGGTCATATGAGTATCCAAAGATGATGATGAAGCTTTCATTGTATGCAGCATGTGCTTTAGCTTCTTATGGTCTATTATGGCTCTTACTACTGAGGCATGACAGTGGGAATAATACACTTCTCTGATGTTATCTTCAGCGAAGGTGATGGGATCCATTATTCTTGATCAAGAGGGTCGATTGTTGGCTATGCAGCTAGTCATTGGTAATCTTCATATCCCAATATAATTTTTAGGATATTCTTAGATTGCCCACCTATATAGTGTTCCCCAAAAATTATGTTTATCTTTCGAATGGATGTATACCGATGTCCACCAAGGCATCTTTCTTTTGTCTTTGCCTATTTGTGGGCTAAGCTCTCTTTTCGCCTCTCACTTTTATTGGGGAGGGTTCTCTAGGAGGCCACATCTCATCTTCATGCTTAGGTTGTGCAAGTTTCCTAGACGAGGATGAATTTCCTTGTTGGGGTGATCTTCTCTCCTAGATGCATGAGGATTATTTCTCTCCGTGGTGTTTTCCATGTCTCTAAATAATTGGTGCTATGTCCATAGGCTTGATAGAACCCAGTATAGGGTTTTGAGTCCCTGGGAGCCTATTAAAGATTATTGTCCTTAGTCTCATAATAGGCCAATTTCTAAGGGTAACCCTTTGACTTCGCTAGATGCTAGGACAAACCTCATCATAAATTAAAGGTGAAAGGACATTTAACCTTGTGGTGGTATAGAGCTGGATTAAAGTGAGGACAACATATTTTCATCAACGCGATACTGGTTTACTAGCTAAGAGGGTTGGGCCTCGTCTCTGTACCTTTGGTATAAAGGCGGTCTACCACCACCTCGGTTCCTATGGTCGGTTATTTCTTTATTGACAATCTCAATCCTCATAAGCTCTACTAGTTGATCATAGGTAATGTGATTTCTATTACCAAAATTTCTCCAAATAGGGTGTTAATGTTGTGCCTCCATTTAGGGCGGAGAGAGCTTCTACCTTAGTGGTATCTTTATAATAGATCAGCTCATCACTAAAGCTTAAGTAAATTTTTAGTATATTTCCTATTGCCCACCTCATTTCGTTAAGGCTTTGAACTAGAGCTATTTTTTTATATTGTGGATACAAAGAAGTTAAACAATTACTTCTACAAAACTAGCAAGCTCCTAACACTTCAAGGCAAAGTTTACCGAACTATCTCTTTTCCTATCTAAATAGAGATGTGGAAAGCTCTACAATTCAAGTCCATTTGGGTCTTGTGTTTGTTAAGGTACTCTTCTATATTGCCTCTCTCTTTATAATGTAAAATTTTGGGGCTGCATAGCTAGTAGGGACGTAGGCGTCCTTAGTTTCTTGGCAGAATGGGAGGAGGATATCATCACATCATCCAACTTAAAGGACCTAGTTAGACAATCCACCTCTTATCTGTCAAGGTGGCAATTGAAAGCCCAAGATTGGCAAACCAAGAGGGGGGTGAATTGGTTATTAAAACTTTTTTCTTCAATGATTCAAGTTTTAATAAAATAATCAATCAAATAATAAAAGGCAACTTAGGCACAAGTATACAAGTGAGTGGAGCAATATAATTTACACAAAGTAAACAATGCTAAGTAGAAGGGATAGAGAGTGCAAACGATATAATTATGGAGGTTCGATCCAATACAATAATCTACGTCCCCCGTTACCAAGCTCTCCGTCACGAGCAAGGCCTTTTTCACTATATTGATTGACTTATGGTGCAATCCAACCCTTTACAACGCTTCCGGTGACTTACAACCAAGGAGCACCGATCCTTTTACAACGTTGAGCTTTCCGGGACCTCAACACGACCCACAAGTTTGAGTTTACAATTTGAAACTATTCCTCTCAATAAATGATATATTCAAAGTTGAGTACAATGAGAGAAAATAAACAAACACTTTAATAGATGGCAATGAATGAAGCTCAAGTGTTTGGTGAGTGAAAAATGATTTTCAAAGGTTGAATCACTCAAAAGGTTTTTCAAGAATCAAATAATGAGTAAAGAGTATAAAAACAATATTTAAGCTCAAGAGTATCTCACATTAATGCCTTTTGGAAGTGTTGAAATGAATGTGAAGTAAGTTGGTATTTATAGTTGAAAAATCATAAAAGTTCTGCCAAACTGGTTGACCAGTCCGATCGACCGTCCCATTTCTGGTCGACCAAAATGACTGTTTGTACGAAAAAATCAGAACTCAGAACGGTAAAAAATTTGGACCGTTGGAACTTTCGGTCGACCGCGCCCCACGGCCGGTCGACCTCCTCTCCTGGTCGGTCGACCGGCCATGCAGCCGGTGTGAAGAATTTTTTTTGAAAAACTTCCAAAATTGTTTTTATTGTACAAATGTTTCAATGACATGAATTTTTAACGTGCATAAAAAATTCATTTACTTGAACTTTCAATATATTCATTGTCAATTGTTAAAGCGTTTTACCTTTACACATGATGAATTAAAAAACATCTACGCCTAATGTCTTCAATGTTTGACTTGGCACGTGCACTTTTCCTTCTTTCTTGACTTTCATTTGGTCGTTTCTTGCAAGTGTATGACAACAATCCTTTTGTCTTTGTTTGATCGATTTTGCTGTAGATGCTATATCACTTGAATATGATTGTCAGAGAAAAGAGAAAGATGATTTGTTTGTTATAATCAAAACATAAAAGAAGCATAGGTCAACAATTTCCCCCTTTTTGATTATGACAAACAAAAGATGATTTTATAATAAATTGATAGTCGAAAGCACATATAATTGACTTCCCCCTAACGTTTATACATGTGTTCCCCCTTACTTGTATTCCCTCTTACTTTTGCCGAGTAAGCATGTAAATCATCTCAAATCAACTCATATCTTCTCAAATCATCTCATATATTTTCCCCCTTTTGACATAAGCAAAAAGATTTGAAGCATGAAAATATAGGCATATAACCATAAGCATAGAGTGCATGACCATAAAAATGAGCATAGGGAGAAGTAAGAGAGAGTCAAGACATGTCCATAACAAATTCTACAAGGCATAAAAATAACCAAAGTCATAAGAACATCAAAGTAAAGTACTAATACTCCGGAGGTGGTGGCGGTGGAAAGTGGGCATAGACATAAGCATAAAAGGCATTTTGTTGTTCATACATTGCCGCTTGTTGTTGGAACATGACATCTTGTTGTGCTTGAGCGGCGGCTTGTTGAGCTTGGAAGGCCGCTTGTTGAGCATCGAACCTAGCATAGAATTCCTCTTGACGAACTTGCATGGCATCTTGTTGAACTTGCATTCCTCGAAGCATTTCGCCAAGTCCATCAACAGAAGATGTAAGAGAGTCGATGCGACCATTGAGAAGGTTGTAGTGATCCTCGGTAAAACGGCTGGAATGTGGAGGAGCACTGGATCTCGAAATGTCAGGAGGAGGACTAGGAGCTTGTGGGATGTCTTCCTCATGATAGTCCTCTTCAGTTTCAAGAGGTAGAGTTGATGGTCCAGATTCCGGGTCAAAACCTTTGGTTCGGGCCACCCACTGGCCATGTTCCTTAACAATTTTCATCCGTTTAAGAGTGTGAATATTGATAGTATCGGTAGGACGGAGTGACTCGAAGATCTCACCATTAAGAGGAACGTTAAAATGTTTAAAGATTTTGGTGAGGAGCATGCCGTAAGGTAAAGCTTTGATTCGAGTGGCGGAGTGGACTAAATTTATGTGACCGAAGACGATTGTTGGAAAATTCAATCTTCGTCCAACCAAAAATGAATTAAGAAGGAATAGGTCGAAGTAAGTGACTTCATCAATATGACCTTTCCTAGGAAGAATATTGTGGGCAATGATCAAATGCAAGAGTTTACAAGGTAAGGTTAGTTGATTTGAACCAAGCTTGATTGGATGTTCAAAATTTTTGCCGGTAATTCTTCGACATGCAATTATAGGATCGTAACCTTCACAACTTGGGTGAGACATATGACAAAATTTTTGGATTGGACATTCTTCTAATTCAAGAAGGGAGCGAATAAGCGATGTAGTAATAGTGATATTTTTTCCCTTTAACAAGCAAGAAATACTATGCCTACTAGAAGTGTAAACCATATTTTTGTAGAAATGCCTCATGAGTTTGGGGTAAGCATATTCATTCATAGAGACAATAGACATCCATCCCATACCTACGAAGTATTCCTCTATATGAAATTCAGGTGCATTAAGAGAAAGACTAGCAAAATCGACATTTTTACCTATAAGAATATGAGATTTATCAAAGTGACTTTCCAGCACTTCAAGCTCTTCCTCCGATGAAGAGGGACTTGGAATCCTTTCCCTCCTAGGTTTCTTGCTTGGTATCTTGACTCGTGGCATGATGAAAATGAAGAATGTTGCTATGGAAAAGTGAAAATGGAATAGGGAGAGAAAACTTAGTATAGATGAAGAAAAATGGTGATTTTTGAAAGTTTGGAGGAGAAGAAGTGATGGGTTTTTCAAATCTTGAGTAGATCTTGAAGTTTAATGGTGGATTTTAAGAAGGAGAGGTCGGATCTAAGGAGAGGAGGAAAAATAATGAGAGAAGGAGATGAAAAAATGGAAGAAAAAGGGGTGAGAGGGGGTTTAAAACCTGTCGGTCTGGTCGACTGGACCCTAAACCCAAATTCTTTCTGCCTCACCGGTCGATCAGGTTCGGTCGACCGGATGTCGACGTCCGGTCCCTTTTTTTTTAACACAAATAAAGACATGTAAATTCAAGTATAGATATCTTTTTCATCCATTATGCCTAAACCTCGTCGAATATGGGAAAAACGATCAAGAGCAAGAGACTTTGTAAAAATATCGGCTAATTGGTTGTCCGTGTCAACAAATTCTAGAATGATAGTACCTTTTTGAACATGATCCCGAAGAAAGTGATGTCTTATTTCAATATGCTTAGTTCGAGAGTGCAATACGGGATTTTTGGACAAATTGATAGCACTAGTATTATCGCACATAATAGGAATATGATCGTAAGACAATTGATAATCATTTAAAATTTGTTTCATCCATAGTATTTGAGCACAACAACTTGCGGCCGAGATATATTCGGCCTCGGCCGTAGAAAGTTCCACAGAATTTTGTTTATTGCTAAACCATGAGACTAAGGCGAAGCCTAGAAAATGACAAGCCCTGCTAGTGCTTTTTCGATCAATTTGACAGCCGGCCTAATCGACATCCGAATAGCTAAGTAGGTCAATGTGAGTTTTCTTGGGATACCAAAGTCCTAAGGTTCGGGTTCCGCTAAGATATCTAAAGATTCTTTTTACGGCTTTAAGATGAGATTCCTTGGGATTTGATTGAAATCTAGCACATAAACATACACTAAACATAATGTCAGGTCTACTTGCAATTAAATAGAGAAGGGATCCGATCATACCTCGATATTTGGTAATGTCAAGGGAAGTGCCTTGATCATCTTTGTCAAGCTTTATGGATGTGCTCATTGGAGTATTCATAGGCTTTAAATCATTCATTTCGAACCTCTTTAACATATCCAATATATACTTACTTTGATTTATGAAAATTCCATCAAGTGTTTGTTTAATTTGAAGTCCAAGAAAGAACTTGAGTTCTCCCATCATACTCATTTCAAACTCTATACTCATGCTTTTTGAAAATTCTTCACATAGATGAATGTTTGTTGCACCAAAAATAATATCGTCCACATAGATTTGAACAATAAGCAAATCTTTATTATGGGTTTTGACAAAGAAAGTAGTATCCGCTTTTCCAATCGAAAAACCATTTGAAAGTAGAAATTTGCTCAAATGTTCATACCAAGCTCTAGGGGCTTGTTTTAGACCGTAAAGAGCTTTTCTAAGTTTAAAAACATGATTTGGAAACTTGTGATTTGTAAAATCGGGTGGTTGTTCAACAAACACTTCTTCCTGAATGAATCCATTCAAAAATGCACTTTTAATATCCATTTGATAAAGAGTGAAGTTTTTATGACATGCAAATGCAAGAAGCATGCGAATGGATTCTAACCTAGCCACCGGTGCAAATGTTTCTTCATAATCAATGCCTTCTTCTTGATTGTAACCTTGGGTCACTAATCTAGCCTTGTTACGCACAATAATTCCATTTTCATCCCGTTTGTTTCGAAATACCCATTTTGTGCCGATTACGGTTTGATTGTTAGGTCTAGCGACTAAATCCCATACATGATTTCTTTCAAATTGATTTAGTTCTTCTTGCTTAGCTAGAATCCAAAACTCATCAAACTCGGCTTCTTTAAAATTTTTAGGTTCAATTTGTGAGATGAATGCACAACTACTAAGATGATTTCTAAGAGAAGTTCTAGTAGTGATACCTTTAGATGGGTCGCCTATTATTAGCTCTTTTGGATGAGAGGAAACGAATTTCCATTCCTTTGGCAACGTGGGATCGTTTTGAGCTTCAATCGAATTTTCTTCATTAGCTTGATTGTTGGGCTCTTTTGATTGCTCTTCATTGGACACTCCTTTGTTTTGATCTTGAATATTCATTTGTGTGAAAGGTGTTTCCAAACCTATATCATCATCAATACCTTTCTCACGATCAAGAAGGTTAGTTTCATCAAATGTGACATGCATAGATTCTTCAACGACTAGAGTTCTTTTGTTGAAAACACTATAAGCTTTACTAGTCGAAGAATATCCTAGAAAAATTCCAACATCGGATTTTGAGTCGAACTTGCCCAAGTTATCCTTTGTATTCAAAATGAAACATTTGCAACCGAAAACTTTAAAATAACTTACATTGGGAATTCTATTTTTCCAAAGCTCGTAAGGAGTCTTAGTTTTCTAACGACTAACTAAAACTCTATTTACATTATAACATGCGGTGTTAACGGCTTCGGCCCAAAAGTACTTAGGTAAATTATTTTCATTTAGCATGGTTCTAGCCATTTCTTGCAATGTACGATTCTTCCTTTCTACTACACCATTTTGTTGAGGAGTTCTAGGAGCCGGAAATTATGTTCATATCCGTTTTCATTACAAAAATCGTCAAATGCGAGATTGTCAAATTCTCCACCATGATCACTTCTAATAGTTGTAATAGTGTATCCTTTTTCATTTTCAATTTTCTTACAAAAATGCTTAAAAGCTTTTAAGGCTTCAACCTTTACATTTAAAAATATAACCCAAGTGAATCTTGAAAAATTGTCAACGATAACGAAGGCGTAGTGTTTACCACTTAGGCTAGCCGTTCTTGATGGTCCAAAAAGATCCATGTGGAGAAGTTGCAATGGCTTTGTTGTTGAAGAGAAAATATTTAAAAGAGCTTTTTACTTGTTTTCCAAATTGACATGCATCACAAATTTTGTCTTTTTTAAAATTCAAATTTGGCAAACCTTTTACAAAATAATTTTTGGAGATTTTTGAAATAAGATCCATGCTAACATGACCTAGTCTTCTATGCCATAGCCATGTTTCATCTTTCAATCCAAGTAAACAATGTTCATTATTTTCAAATTCGATATTTATGATATAAACATCTTTACTTCGGTTTCCTATGAAAATCACCTCTTTTGATGTAGCATCCTTAATTAGACATTTGGAAGAATCGAATTTAATATTGTAACCTTTATTACATAATTGACTAATACTTAGCAAATTATGTTTAGGATTATCAACTAGTAGAACATTTTTAATAGAAGGGGATGAGTGATTACCAATGTTACCGATACCAATAATATTTCCTTTTGCGTTGTCTCCGAATGTTACATGACCACCATCCTTCTTTTTGAGATTTGATAGTAGTGATCGGTCTCCGGTCATGTGCTTAGAGCATCCACTATCCAAGAACCATTTGCTCTTTGATTTCTTTAGTACCTACAAGAACAATTCAATTTTTGATTTTTGGTACCCATACAAACTTGGGTCCTTGGTAGTTAGTTCTTGAGGATTCTCTAATCCACTTGTATTTGTTTTCAAAGAATAATTTTTTTTTAGCTAGGCAATTAAACGCAACATGTCCACTTTTATTACAAAATGTACAAGTGACATTTTATGTTTTAACAAACATGTTTTTGAGAGATTTTTACTTTAAAGAGGGTTTGAATCCTATTCCCCCTTTGTCAAAAACGCATTTTTGATTTTCAAGCATTAAATCGAATTTTTTCTTCCCTTCGGTGAATTTATAAATGGTTTTCGTCAAATCTTCAACCTTTTCGTTTAGGGAAGTGTTTTCCTTAACTAACAAATCATAATCAACATTTTCTTTTTGTTTTTCAAAAATCTTCTTTATTTCATTTTTCAATAAAGAATTTTTCTTTTTAAGAATAGAGTGACTTAATGCAAGTTTTTCAAAATCCTCAAGTAATTCATCATAAGAATTAGATAATTCATCATGGGAACAATTTTCATTGTGACTTACCTCATCTTCAAGTGCCATGAAACACATGTTTGCGATTTCATCTTGATCATCGCTTTCATTTTGATCTTCATCATCACTATCGTCCCATGTGACTTGGAGTGCCTTTTTCTTGATGTTCTTCTTTTTGTTCGGACACTCGGTTCTTTTGTGACCCGGTTGGTCACAATCATAGCAAATTATTTTCTTGCTTCCTCTTCTCCTTTGCCATCCTTCCTTTGAAATTTTTTATTGTTTCGAAACCCTCTCCATTTTTTGACGAGAATGACTAAATCATCGAGCTCCTCATCACTCATGTTGTTACTTGTTGTTCCTTCATCAATTGCCGATTTTAGAGTAATTTGACGCTTTGGAGCTTCCTTTGATTCTTCTTTGCTTTTTCTTGTCTTTTCCTTGATTTCGGCATTGTTAAGCTCGTAGGTCATCAAGGTTCCATAGAGTTCTTCCAAAGGATATGTATTTACATCCTTGGTGTTCTCTATCAACATCCTTATAGGTCTCCATTCCTCCGAAAGTGACCTAAGCATTTTGTTTACAAGTTCACCGTTAGTATATTTACGATCGAAACCTTTTAAACCATTTACAATATCGGTAAAACGAGAAATCATGTTAGCAATAGATTCATCTTGTTTCATAAAGAAGTTTTCAAATTCTTTGACTAACATATTTATTTTGGTTTCTTTGACTTTACTAGTGCCAACATGAGTAACTTCAAGAGCATGCCAAATATCATAAGCCGAATCACATGTGCTAATCCGATTAAACTCATTTCTATCTAATGCATAATAAAATAAGTTTTTTGCTTTAGCATTTAAGGACAACTTTCTTTTATCTTCTTCATCATATTCCTCTCTATCCTTAGGAATAGTTTGATCGGGTTTACCATCGATCTTAATTATCTTGGTAGGCACATAAGGACCACGTTCAATAATTTCCCAAATATTATAATCAATTGATTGAACATAAATCGTCATCCTAGCTTTCCAATAATTGTAGTGTGTGCCATCAAAGAAAGGAGGCCGGTTTGTAGAATGTCCCTCAAGATTTTCAAACATGGGGTTAGCCATTACTCAAGATTGTGAAATCCAAAAAAAATGAGTACCTTGCTTTGATACCAATTGAAAGCCCAAGATTGGCTAACCAAGAGGGGGGTGAATTGGTTATTAAAATTTTTTTTCTTCAATGATTCAAGTTTTAATAAAATAATCAATCAAATAATAAAACGCAACTTAGGTACAAGTATACAAGTGAGTGGAGCAATATAATTTACACAAAGTAAACAATGCTAAGTAGAAGGGATAGAGAGTGCAAACGATATAATTATGGAGGTTCGATCCAATGCAATAATCTACATCCCCCGTTACTAAGCTCTTCGTCACGAGCAAGGCCTTTTTCACTATGTTGATTGACTTATGGTGCAATCCAACCCTTTAGAACGCTTCCGGTGACTTACAACCAAGGAGCAGCGATCATTTTACAACGTTGAGCTTTTCGAGACCTCAACACGACCCACAAGTTTGAGTTTACAATTTGAAACTATTCCTCTCAATAAATGATATATTCAAAGTTGAGTACAATGGGAGAAAATAGACAAACACTTTAATAGATGGCAATGAATGAAGTTCAAGTATTTGGTGAGTGAAAAATGATTTTCAAAAGTTGAAACACTCAAAAGGTTTTTCAAGAATCAAATAATGAGTAAAGAGTATAAAAATAATATTTAAGCTCATGAGTATCTCACTTTAATGCCTTTTGGAAGTGTTGAAATGAATGTGAAGTGAGTTGGTATTTATAGTTGAAAAATCATAAAAGTTCCGCCAAACCGGTTAACCAGTCTGGTCGACCGCCCCATTTCCGGTCGACAAAAATGATCGTTTGTACGAAAAAATCAGAACTCAGAACGGTCAAAAATTTGGACCGTTGGACTTCCGGTCGACCGGCCATGCAGCCGGTGTGAAGAATTTTTTTTTTTGAAAAACTTCCAAAATTGTTTTTATTGTACAAAGGTTCAATGACATGAATTTTTAACGTGCATAAAAAATTCATTTACTTGAGTTTTCAATATATTCATTGTCAATTGTCAAAGCGTTTTACTTTTACACATGATGAATTCAAAAACATCTACGCCTAATGTTTTCAATGTTTGACTTAGCACGTGCACTTTTCCTTATTTCTTGACTTTCATTTGGTCGTTTCTTGCAAGTGTATGACAGCAATCCTTTTGTCTTTGTTTGATTGATTTTGTCGTAGATGCTATATCACTAGAATATGATTGTTAGAGAAAAGAGAAAGACGATTTGTTTGTTATAATCAAAACATAAAAGAAGCATAGGTCAACAGCAATTGATAGGGTTTGAAGCTTATAGACTAATCCTTCTCTCCTGCCTCGACAATTCTCCTCTCACACCTATTTATTGGCTGGGGCTCATTCTGTGACATGTTTGCAGGCATTTGTTAATAAGGCATATCAGGGCACCACACTTGGGACCCATTTCTAGGTGCTCTAATTCTTAACATGTCCAATATGTTGATAGACCTGTTAGGTCTCTTCTCTCGTTCGTAGATAGAAAGGAAGTTGTCCTCTCCATTGAACGAGTCATTTGTAGGTTGACATCCAAAGTGTTTTCGGGTGATATTTAATCTTACGTTTCTTTCAATGGGATTGACATCTCTTTGTCACCTCTGAAATTGAGGTCTATCACATTATACATCTTCTTCTTCTTACTAGAGGTATTTAGGGGCATGTGCATGCTTGAGTGGGTTTGCATCTGTAGGTGGAGGAATTGGATGGTGAAAATTTTCTCCAAGATGCTCCTCATGTCGATGGCCATGATAAGTCGGTATTGGTTAGCTCTGTCGGAGGAGCCTTTTCTTCAGAGATCTCCCTCACCACTCTTTGTAGATTTATGTCTCCTTAGCTAGCACTCATGTTTCAGAGATATCTTTTTTTTTTTTCCCATTGGGAGGGGGTCTTCTTAAGAACAAAATGTCTCCATAATTTATCATTTCTTAAAGGAAAACTTAAAACACTTTCCCTTTTGGGTGAACTTTTTAGATCAAAATGCTGAAAATGAAGAAAACTAGGATTTTTTTCTTGAAAACTTTCACTTGTTCTTTATTCAAGTAAAACTTTTTTAAGGGAAAGTTAATGTATTTTCATGTAAGCTTTTCTGACGGGCTTCGCTAATGATTAAAGTGTGATTTCTCACAGAAGACACCAATCTATTAACCTAGGTTTTCAGCTAAACTGTGCCGTCAACAAATCTTGACTCCACTCAAGTTCACATGTAAAGCTTCTACACACTTAGGAAAATTGTTAGATGTACGTGACCTTCTTGGATGGAAGGATAGATAGCCATGAGCACTCCAACAGTCAAATCAGTCAACTATAAATGTATAATTGTGTGTAGGATAAACAGCAGACAAAAGCCACAATGATGTGCATGATACTTGGTTCGATAGAAAATGCCATGTGAACTCACAATTAGGAGTGTAAAATAGCATTACTTTTGAATAACAATACATGTGAGCTTTTATAGTAGAAACCGGTTTTATAATGACCGGATTTACAACACAAAAACTCTGCTCACTTACAGGAAACAGAGAAGAAGAGAAATGTTTTTAATCAACATTTTCGGTCTACATTTTCTTCTACATAATCTAGTATTACAAGGCTCTATATATAGCCAATTTACATGACATTCTACCAACTAATCTATCAACCATACTACCATACTATACAAGCCCATACCTAGACAACACTATAACTTGTACTACACCAAACTTGTCTAACGTTTACATATCTAAACAAGTTAGACCATAACCAAAAATATGTAACTAAATAGAAACTAAAATATATTGTTAAGTGACAATTAAAATGTCTCACTAACTCCAACACTCCCCTTTGCATTTTTGTTGGAACCATCAAAGCATTCTTTCAAACCCTTTTTTTTTTTTTTTTTTGTGTAACTACAAGCTTGAAGTTTCTTGTTTTCCATTTGATCCAAACACTCTTGGTTGCAACTTTACATCATAGTTGTCAACCTTTTTAGCCTAGGACCAATCACATACAAAGAAACCTTCGACTTGTATCATTACATTCTCAAAAATTTAACCAGATTGAGCTTAATGTCTTTCGTTTGAGCTTACCGGATATGAACTTACCGTATTTGATAGCACTTACCGGATTTCAGAATGCTTACCGTATTTGTTGTGAGCTTACCTTATTTCAGCATTTTATGCATACCGGATTTGTGAGCTTACCGTATTTGCACAAGTCATACCGATTTTTAATCACTTAACGGATTTTCACTTACCGTATATGCACTCAACTAACTGTTTTTGCTTTGTATACCATATTTCACTTCTTCAGCTTACCAGATTTTAATGACTTGCCGTATTTTCTCTACACATACCGATTTCATCTCAGCTTATTGGTTTCACTCTGCTTACCAGATTTTTCATTTCTCCAGCCCTTTACTGCCCTTTCTAAGATCATTGCAACTCTAATACCATGTTGGAATTTATAGGTTCAAAAGCTTTATGATTAAAGCTCTAAACAAAGATGAAATTTTGGTGTCAATGAGGAAGAGGAACCGGTTTTATAATGACCAGATTTACAACACAAAAACTCTGCTCAATTACAGAAAACAGAGGAGAAGAGAAATGCTTTTAATCAACATTTTCGGTCTATATTTTCTTCTACATAATCTGGTATTACAAGGTTCTATATATAGCCAATTCACAAGACATTCTACCAACTAATCTATCAACCATACTACCATAATTTACAAGCCCATACCTAGACAACACAATAACTTGCACTACACCAAGCTTGTCTAACTTTTACATATCTAAACAAGTTAGACCATAACCAAAAATATGTAACTATATAGAAACTAAAATATATTGTTAAGTGACAACTAAAATGTCACACTAACTCCAACACTATCAATCACTCACCTTGTTCAGAAAGAAGCATATCAACTACGTGGCTCATTTTAGGTCTTGAATCTGTGTCTTCCTCTGCACATTGCAATGCCACTTTAACCATAATTTCTGCCCTATCTTTCTCAAATTCTCCATTCATGGAAGGATCCACAATTTCCTCAATCCATGAAACTCTTCCCTCAGAGTCTTGTATTTTTCCCCTCCAAATTACCAAACCACTTTCATTGTCATTTGCTGGGTTTCTTCCTGTTATTAACTCTAATAACACAATCCCATAGCTGTATACATCAACTTTTGACGTGATAGGTAGATTATATACCCACTCAGGAGCCATGTACCCTCTGGTTCCTCTGATTCTTGAAAATGTTGACTTCTCATTTCTATTTCTGTTATTTAATTTGGACAGACCAAAATCCGCCACCTTTGGCTGGAAATTGGAGTCCAAAAGTATGTTCTGGGGCTTAACATCGCAGTGCAAAACCCACTCCAGGCACTCTTCATGCAAGTAGGCAAGACCTTTTGCTGTACCTACTGCGATTTCAAACCTTTTCTGCCAATTAAGTTTATTTGCATACAAAAAGTTTGATAAAGATCCGAGCTCAAGGTACTCGTAAACCAAAAGCCGATGCTTACCGTCAGCGCAATAACCCCATGCCTCCATCAAATTCATGTGATTAAGTCTGCCGATTATGCTTATTTCAGCAAGGAATTCAGCTTCTCCTTGTTGCGCTTCACTTAGGCATTTAATGGCTGCTATTCGGTTATCAGACAATGTGCCTTTGTAAACAACGCCACTGCTTCCTCGTCCGATTTCTTCATTGAATCCACGCGTTGCCTTCTTGAGCTCGGCATAGGTGAATCTCTTTAATCCTACTCCAACTTGAAGATAGCCTTGCGAGGTGGCATTAGTGGGCAGTCGGGTTGCGAAGAAGCAAATGAGCAAAATGATGAGTTCAGTGGCTCCAACTGCACAAGCACACCAGATTAAGTACTTGATCCACTGATGATGTTCTTTCTTGTACACAATGTCAATTGGCGTAACACGGTCACTACAGTTGAGTTCAAATTCTTGAACATGGTTTTTGTAAGTAGTTAGACTAGACTTTGGTACTTTTATGTAAGCCGGATCCTGAAAAGAAGACGACTGGTATCCGTTAAACAATAATGTTTTCGGGAAGCAATTGTAAGTGCCACTGTCTGTCCTGTATTTATACTGAAATCCTTTGCAATCACAGTAGCTCAGGCAAATATTTATGCAGGACTTTATGGTGACATTATGGTATACTCGAATGTCATAGCCATAAAATTCAGCATGATGAAGTTGGAAGAAACCAATCGAATTATTGTCGGAACAAGACAGCTCGAAATTTGGTTCACATCCATAGGACCAATCTGTGTCATTTTTCATCTTGTACCCGGGTAAACAAGTGCATCTCCTCCCTGACAGATTATGAACATAAGTACACAGACTGTTTGCTCCACAAACTCCATGGACTCTGCATGGTTCAAAGTCAGCTTGCCATGTAACATCCCAACTTCCGTGCTTCTGGTTCAGACTATACACCCGCAGGTTGCCATCAGGATCTAGTGTTAATCTTCTCTGAGGCCCCATACCGTAGTCCGCAGTTAAAAAACTGAAGTTGTCTGAAGATGTGAAATTTCCCAACAGATCAAGTGTGGCTACCTTAGTAGTACTGTAGGTTGATCTCCCTACTTCCCAGCTGATCTTCCATGGAGGTGGCCAGAATACACTGCTTATCTCAAGACCTCTGTAAACAAGGCGGAGGACATTGTCGTCGTCAAAGAAGAGCTTGTAAAAACCAGAAGAGTAATTAGTTTGGCTTCTGTAGGAAAGTAGATTGCCATTTTCTGTAAGTAATTGTTGGGGAAGAAGGGTGTTTGTAGGTGAATCAAAACTTTGCCAAAGAGTTTTTTGCTGCAAAGTGGCAGTTAGAATAAGATTGCCAGAATCATGGAGTTGCAAGTGAAGAGGGGATCGGGAATTTGTGTTACTTGTCCAAACTGTAAACTTCCCTGCATCTGTTAACACAAGATTGCCTGATTTCAGAAGGGACAATTTTGTATATCTGCCATTAACAGGTTGATCTCTGTTGGCTATCCAAACTAAGATGTGCTTTTCATTGGAAAATGGCATACTATACCATATAGCAAAAACATAAGCATTGACTCCAATGGGGTAAAATCCAGCTGTGAAAATGCCATTTGGTGACGAAACAAGAACATCTTGTGGTGGGGAGAGAGATGAACCTTGATTCAGAATATTGGTTTTAGAGGACGATGAAATTGGTATAAAGAAAACAAGAAAAAGAATGAAAATTTTCACTTCCATGATGAATTCTTGATTCATAGAAATGAAAATGATGAATTCTTGATTGATGACTTGAGAGTTGGGATTAGCTTTATAAGCCCCTTTTGCCTGTTTTTCAGTGAAGACTATAGCCTATATTTGATCCCCATTAAATTAAATTTCTTTACATTTCATTTTTCTCTCTTCTATTTTCAACCATATAATCTTCCATAAAATAATATTATACGTAAATCGAAAAAAAATTCTTCATTTTCAACCACTCATTTTTCAAAAAAAAAAAATAAATATTCCTCCCATTTTCATTCCAAAAAATGGGGGTCAAACGGGGACTATATTGAAGTCTTAGTCCAATTAGCCAGGAGTGGTTGTCAATAGTTTGAATTTTCAAGGAAAAATTAAGATTGATTTTTTTTTTTTAAATACTCCTGAGTAATATCAATTCTACTTTGATGGTTTAACTCGTAATTTCTAGTTAGAAAAGTCATATAATCGTTTGTCTTAATATATGTATTTTCTCAAGTTCAATTTACAAACTCATATTGCAATTTTAATTAGTTCAATTATTCAATCACTTCAAGATAAATATTTATTTGATTAAATATTTAGTTCATTTTAATCAAATGAATATTATTTATCTTGAAGTGATTGAATAAGTGAACTAGTTAAAATTGCAATCAAAGTTTGTAAAATGAACTTGAGAAAATATTACAAAAAAATGGCTGTGAAACTGAACCTAAATTAGATTATATTGAATTGAACTAACTTTAGTTAATGGATAAAGATATTTTAATCAAATAAATATTTATCTTGAAGTGATTGAATAATTGAACTAATTAAAATTGCAATATGAGTTTGTAAATTGAACTTGAGAAAATACATATATTAAGACAAACGATTATATGACTTTTCTAACTAGAAATTACGAGTTAAACCATCAAAGTAGAATTGATATTACTCAGGAGTATTTTAAAAAAAAAAAAAAAAATCAATCTTAATTATTCCTTGAAAATTCAAACTATTGACAACCACTCCTGGCTAATTGGACTAAGACTTCAATATAGTCCCCGTTTGTCCCCCATTTTTTAGAATGAAAATGGGAGGAATATTGTTTTTTATTTTTGAAAAATGAGTGGTAGAAAATGAAGAATTTTTTTTCGATTTACGTGTAATATTATTTTGTGAAAAATTATATGGTTGAAAATAGAAGAGAGAAAAATGAAATGTAAAGAAATTTAATTTAATGGGGATCAAACATAGGCTATAGTCTTCACTGAAAAACAGGCAAAAGGGGGGGGGGGGGTTTACGTAATGAATATTTTATTGTGAGAATGTGTGGTTGAAAATAAGTATAAAATTCAATTTGCAGATGCACTCACATTCTTACATGTATATTTATGGCAAGAGTAAATAATCATCCATGAGCAATGCCCCCATAGAGGAAGAAAAAAAATTAGATGTTTTGGTTCGAGTTCCGAAGGGTGGGAGGATGGAGGGAATCCACCTGAGGGTCGGAGTGGGTATATATATTAATGTTTATGTGCCGATAGAATAGATTTTCAAATACATCAATTTGTAACTCTAATTATTTGTAACTTTTGTCGTATGTCATTCATTGTCATGTTATAATCAATAAGTTTGTTTCTCTTTTTCTTTTTGTCTATCAATGTATTCATTAGTTTCACGAAAAGGTGTATTAAGGTAAGATATTAATTTTACTCAAACCACTAGTTCTAATGTTGAAAGAAATATAACTTTTTCTCCTCAAGTAGTAAAATTTCCCAAATTTATTTGACAAACTTTTATTAAAGTCTAAACTAGTTTATAGACCAGGGATTGATAAAAACTAATCTTGTTCCATAGCTTCTAGAGCATATTGATTCTCTGATCCTGACCGTCCCTGTCGCGTCTCCTTCTAAACAACAGTGACTAAAACAGAAGCACATGTACTGTCGAAATTATTAAGAAATATCTTGCAATAATAAAAGACTAAGAAGGTTGACTGGGGAAACAAACAAGTTATACTCAGGACTGATTCACAAACACTAACTTTCCTCGTACGCAAGTGGATCCGAATATTTGTATACTACAACATAATATTAATATAAGTTAATGCTAATTTGGAGTGAATATAAACACAAGTTAATGCTAATTAAATTTGAGGACATTGCATCTTGTCTCTAACTTTTATATTTTGCACTTGTTTGACTGCGCCATCTCCAATTTTTCTTTGTTTTCAAGATTTTCGAGTGTTGTTCACCTCAAAATTCGACAGGATCACGTAGTCAACAGATCTCAACTCCTCTCCTTTCCACATGTACGTTACTTTCACACTTGGATACAATGCTAACTACTAGTAATTGTAGCTCTTGACAAGGTATGATGGTAGCGGGCACTTTGATACTCAAGTCAAATGGTGAAAAGAGTATTTGAGTATGGGAGAGGCACAATAGAAGAGAATATTTTATTTGACTGGAATATTACAATGTTTAAGATTGAATTTTTTTCATACTCGAGTAATATCAATTTTACTTTGAAAGTTTAACTCGTAATTTCTAGTTACAAAAGGCATATGATCGTTTGTCTTCTTAATAAATGTATTTTCTCGAGTTTAATTTACAAACTTTTATTAGAATTTTAACTAGTTCACTAATTCAATCAATTCAAGATAAATAATAATTTATTTAACTAAAATATATTCATCCATTAATCAAATTAAGCTCAAGTAAATACAATATAATTTAATGTTGTTTAACAGTTTCTAGTTATATTAATCCTTGTTGGGTCTTCTCCTCTAGAACAAAAAAGGGAAAGACGTACAGTGTTTGGCCTTTTTCGGTTTATATGGTCCAGATTCAGGATAGAATGGAAGTTTGGTGGATGATTTAATTTTCTAAACTTGCATTCAACTATTTTCTAGCTTGTAGATCCATTAGAAAATATAAATCATATGGATTATCGCCATATGCGGATGAAATTCTCTTTGCTTTTATGCACTCACATTCTTATATGTATATTTATGGCAAGAGTAAATTATCATCCCACGAGCTATTGACCCCATAGAAGAAAACAAAATTAGATGATTTGATTCAATTTAAGAATGGTGGGAGGTTGGAGGGAGTGCACCTGAGGAGCGGAGTGGGTATATATATATGAATGTTTACGTGCCAATAGATTAGTTATTCAAATACATCAATACGCAAATTTAGTTGTAAGTCATTCGTTGTCATGTTATAATAAATACTATAACTTTGTTTCCCTTTTTCTTCTTCTCTATCAATGTATCTCATAGTTTCATGCGAAGGTGTATTAAGGTAGGATATTAATATTTACGCAAATCATTAGTTAAAGTCTAAACTAAAAACTTATGTAATTAGATTATATTGAACAACAATATATTCTAATTTTAATCTTGTTCTGCAGCTCTAAGCATATTGATCCTCTTACCATGACCGTCCTTGTCACGTCTTCTTCTAAACAGCAAGGACAAAAGTAGAACAAATCATATATTGTCCAAATTATTAAACAGATATTTTTAGAAGAAAGAATAATAAGTTTTGGAATAATAAAAGACCAAGAAGGTTGACTTGGGAAAAAAAATCAAATTATTAGGGATGGCAACGGTTCGATTCGGCCAAAATCATCATCGAATCACCAATTTTTTTGGGCATACCATAACCGCACTACAACCACATAAATTGGTTCAGTTCGGCTCGATCCGTATCTCGATTCGGGCGGTTAATAACCACGAAAATAAATTATTTTTTAAGCCGTCAAATTGAAAAAAAAAAAAAAAAAAAAAAGTCAATGAAAACAAAAACACAATACTAAGCCAATTTAGTAAACAATATCTCAATTCCCAAATGTAAAATCCGAATTTAACAAACAATATTATCAACATAACAATACTAAACAATATCTTTGTCCCTTGATCCTTGTACATCTAACCTGATTCCTACTCAATAACTCAAAAGCTCCAACCTCAATTCATATTCAATCTTCATTCTTCCCCACAACTCTTACTAACTTAGGTCAAGACTCAGTTGATTCCTATATAGTAAATAAGAAATGTAAGTAGAGTAATAATACAACCATACTACCTAATCCAGAATGGTTTTAACTGAAGATTTAAACAAAAAAATGTACCTCTTCGTCATCCTCTACACTAAACCTTGTACAAGCTCCTGAGTATGATGAAGGAGTAGAATTTTCTACATAAAGGGAATACTATCGAAGATTCTGAACTTTATACCACGAGCTAAAAACTTAGGAGACATATATTTCAAGAAAGACAAGCAGTGCATAATCGAAGGGAAAAGGAAAACGAAAAAAATCTAATAAACTGAGTGATGAACATATGGGGGGACAAAAAAAACCCCTAAATAAAGTAGAAATCATAAATGAAAATAAAATAAATTTACCCGAGCGAGATCGAAGTAGACAACGTCGTAGCAGTGTGAGAACTAAGATAGAGTCGAAGAGAAGGGATTTTCTTGCACTCGTTTAGGAACAGTCCAAGTCTTTATATCATCAAAAGCTCATGTGGCCCAATACGACTTGATCCATTTTGCAAACACAAATAATTTTACCTTGAAGCATAATATACTTTTCTATAAAATTTAACAAGGCAAAAATTTATAAATGATTATATACAGTTCTAATCAAATTTTTATTTTTTTAGCGGGTAATTGGTTTGGGGCGGGGTGATAGCATAAATACCATACCCACCCAACCCGAATCGGTTCATAAAAATCAAATACCATACCCGATCCACTGCACCATCGGTTCAGTTAACTGCAGTTTTCGATTTTGATAGTTCGAATTGTCATCCTTACAAATTATAATCAGTTCTGATTCATGAACACTAACGTCCTTGATACGCAATTATATCACATATTCTTTTACATTTGAATATTTGTATATTACAACATAAATATTAATATAATGCCAATTTGGATGTCCACTCAAAATTATATTTGAGGAAATTGCATATTTTCATAGCTTTTATATTTTGCACTTTGGTTTTGATTTTTATTTTTGACGACATCATCTCCAACATTTCATTGTTTTCAAGATATGTTGACCTCAAAATTCGACGGGATCGTGTAGTCAGTAGATCTCAACTCCTCTCTTGTCCACGTGTATGTTATTTGCACACTTCGACACAATATTAGACTGCTCGTAGGGCACCGTTGTTGTGGGCAATTCGACGTTCAAGTTAAATGGTGAAGAGAGTATTATAGTGTAAGAAAGACACAACAGACGAGAATATGACTATCGGGTTGAATCAAGGGCAGATCTGGACCTGGGCTGGACCGAGCTACAGTCCATGCCAACTCCAGACCAAATCCAAGTTAAATCCCGGATTTCTTTTTCTTTTTCATGTCAACCCATATGCAAATTCATGCTAACATGTGTTTTCATTAGCCCAAACCCTAAACAAAACAATTGAAACTCAATGGAAAATCGTAAACCATCCCAACCCAATTCATATGCCCAAACCCAAATCAAACATCCCAAATTCCCCATCATTCTCTGCGTCTTTTTCATCCAATATTCCATCTCTCTCCATTTCTAAGCAATGTCTCCTAGTCATACTCGGATTGCACATCATGTTCTTCTCAAAATTAAGGTTTCTTCTTCTTTATTTTATATGTTCATTGACACGCGAAAATGTGTTCGACTTATAGTATCACAAGTACACGGTTCGTTTCAAGTAACAAAGTGAATTTTTAAGTCCAAGTATCGTTCCCACAGAGATTTAATAGTTTGGCTATATTTATTTCGACCTTAACTGAAAAAAAAATACGTGGTTTGAATTTTTGTAACTAGATTACAATAAAACTAAGTGATCTAAAGATGCAAAAGTGAATGAATTAACTAATTGAATGCAAATTCCACTACGTGTAATGACGTAACTAAATGCAAATTTGAGATAACAATCAAATAAAAAGTGTACTAGGTTCACGAATTTCCATGCAATGATCTATTTCAATCCTAATTCTACAATTTGACAACACATTTAGATTGTGACGAATCAATGTTCTTATTTTCTTCAAAACTCTCTCTCGATTAAGTTTGAACCTATTTTTACATAGACACCGACTATATCTCTATGACGGGAGCAATGATAACTGCATTTTATACACTTATTTAAGGCCTCGAACGATGATATTCAGTGCTCATATGATGAATTATTGTCTAAATTGTTGCATTTGGTGTTGAATAGGTGAAACTCGATGATTGAATAAGAAATTGGAAAAAACAAGAGGAAAATTGGCAAAAGGGGACAAGATCCATAGTACAAGGGCCAAAGTGTAAACACTCAAAAGTTTTGTCGAACCTCACAATGAAGATTCGAGAATGCCGGGGGTCAATTGGGTGCAATTAGAAGTCAAAATGGGTGAAATATGGCCAAAACATTTTCACAAATCAAGTTTCAACCGCGAAAGGATGTTTCAGATTTTTTGTCAGAGATTGAGATCCATTTTTGACATAGTAAACATTTGAACTGAAAAAATACTATTTCCATAAAAGTTGTAACCCTTTGAGTTGGCGTTACAACCCAACTTAAATCACCTCAATCGGATATTGAGAGAGAAAGTTATACTAGAAATACTGAAGGAAGGAACGATACTGAATTTCCTGCAGCGCCACGAAATCTGAAGCAAAATAGAGTATGCGGCGCCACCTAGGACTATCTAGGGCGCGTTTTGGTCCTTTCTAAGCCCATAAAATATTTTCTACACCAACGTGAGAGCAACTATAAATACAATTTTTCTCACACTTTTGGGGGGATTCTCTCATTCTACACATTCCTCACATCACAAAACACATTCAAACTTTGAAGATTTGGGAGAGAATTCAAAGGAAGAACACACAAAAAGGGATTTATTCTACTCATTGAAGGAAATATATACAATTGAATATTGAAAGGAGGAATTCAAAGGAGATAAACATCGCGCAAACCACGTTTTGAAGCATCAATTGGGGGGAAGAAGATCTTGGTGCAAGATCGATTTCTCATATTATATAATTCTTCTAAATCCGGTGATATATTCTATAATAACTTTGTTTTTTCTTTCATGATTATGAGTAGCTAAATCTAGTTTAGGGCGAACAATGTAACCAAATTGGGATCCTTTATTTCTTTAATTTGATATTCTTGTGCTTTTATTTTATGTGTTGATTTTGCTATGTTCTCAATGCATTTAATTACTTGATCACTAATTAAATGATTTCGTGAACGATAATTACGTAGATATACGGATTGTTGTTTAGAGCAAGTAGTAAATTTCGGTAAATTGGCATAACATGTAGAGATACCTATGTTAATTGCTGCGGTCATAATTGAATTCCTAGAACCAATGTTTCGTTTGACTAAATGCCAATTTGCATAGAGATATGGAATTGAATTAGTTAAATAGGCTCAATGACAACTCGAGAGGGGTAAATTGAATACAATAGGAGAATTCGATCGAACACTACTTTAGATTGTATGAATCTTGATTTAAGGAATAAATGTGATCAATAGGTGAAATTGTCCCGCCCTAATATCCATTATTATTTGAATTCTCAATCATGTATGTTTGCATTCAATTCAATTTCACGTGTTTAATTTCAAATATTCACAACACATCCATATTTTTGTTTACTTTCATCAAATAGTAGTTAGGAATAAATTAGATTAAGTACTAAAGTATAGTCCTCGTGGGAACGATATCCGAACTCTTAGGTCCAATTTATTACTTGTTCGATATCGTACACTTGCGATAGAAAACTCACAACAAGCAAATATATAAAAATGCATGAATATATATGAACACATAGAGATTCACGTAAAGTATAGCGGTATATCTCTATCCCCTGTCGAACCCTACGATGATTTCTACCTCGTCTAATTTATTTCTCCTCTTTCGAATGGATGAAATAAACCACCACAAATCATACAATTATATACATAATAATTGTAGACATGTGTATAAATCATTCATCAATTCCAAATGCGTTTTAACGTCAAAAAAATAAAACTAGAAATTGAAATATCACATCACATGGTTAACTAGAAATTGAAATATCACATCACATGGTTCATCGTTCACCTAGCACAATAATATCTAGCATAGCATGGTAAAATTAAGAAAACAAAAGAAAAAAAAAATAAGAGAAGGACATTACCCTATCAATTCTTGAAGTGAAATCTTGAATCTTGGAATCAATCTTCTCGTTCTTCACCTTCTTCTTGCTCTCCAATATGTCAAAAGTGTGTAATAATGCGTAGTCCTCTATTCTGGACGTGTTTAGGGTTATAAAGGAGGATAAGATATGTTTCCATAAGTGATTGATTCAAATAAGGAAACTGAATTTTTCGCCCCAGAAATGAACCAAGCGACCATTTGGTTATATGTCAAGCAACCGCTTGGCTTGATAATTTTGCCTCCTAGATTCCCTGCAAGGGTTTGGACGACCGCTTGGAAGGAATAACTTTCAAGTTCCTTCATTTTAGTCCCCAAATTTTATTCTTTCATATCTTGACTTTGCTTCTTCTTTTTCCTTCTTCAATCATCCCATGACTTTACCAATTTGCACTTAGTCCATCTTTATGCTCGATTCAATCTTCGGGACAACTTTTAGAAAATGACTTCACCAAATGATTTTTCATGTTATGTATGAATTTATTCTAACACTATTTGGGTTCTATTTTAAAGGAGTATGTGAAAAAAAAAATGTATTTTGAAATAGTTTTTTTTTTTTAAAAATGTACAGTTAAAAAGGAAGGAAAATTTTTGAGGTTACGTTTAGCTCCTTTTGATAACCATTTTTGGGGAAAATGAATTTTTTTGATGTAATGGATGGTGAATATGTGGTTGAAAAATAATGAAAAGTTATTGATATAATGGAAAATATAATTTTATTGAAGAATGTGTGTTTGAAAATGAGTAGAAAAATGATAATGAAAAAAAGTGTGCCAAACAGGGGCTTAATATTATTTATATTGAAAAATGTGTGGTTAAAAATAAGAAAAAAATGTATTAAAATTAAAATGGAGCCTAAACAGGGACTTTGTTAACTTTCTTAAATTTCGGCCACTGGCTCCTAAATTTATGGATCCACTCTTGGGTTGAATAGAGAATATTACAAAGAGCAATCATATTTCGAGAATTCCATTTAAAGTTTATTTACCTCCGATAGATAATAAATGTGAGCTTTTAAACTAAGAGAGAAGAGATAGCATCACTTGGATACTTGACACGTGGTCTCATCCCAATAACTCACTGGTCATGCTCAACTTTGTCAATCCCAACAATCAAAAGCTTGGAACTATTTGATCAAAAGTTGAAAGCATCCAACTGTACCATGTATCTTTACGTCCAATCATGAATATTTATATAAGGCATAAACTTTTGAAAAATTGGAGATTCGACCCAACTACACGTAGAGGGGGGGTGATTAGGTGTAAACGTGAAATTAAAATTTAATTAACATACAACAAGTCACAAGTTAACTATGTCTAGGTGACTAATCAAACACTTCAGTTTATCCTAGCTTAAACTACCGCAATACTGAAAGTAATAACTGAAGCAGTAAACAACACAAAATTGTTCACGGAGAAACCCAACGTGGAAAAAACTCCGGGCGCTTTGCCAGTGAAGAATCCACTATAAATTGTATTATAAACTTACAGACCACCAGTAAAGTTGATGACACAAGCTCTCTAATCTCTTGTCTGAAGTTTGAAGCAACTTTCCTGGATTGTGCACACGAACACCAATCCTAGCTCTTCTTGCAATTTATCTCCTGTAAATCCACCAAGAACTTCTCGTTCTTGAGTTTCTTCCTTGATCTTCACAGCCAGCCAAGTTGACGACACAATCTTCCTGACAGATCTAAGTAAAGAATCTGCACCGGTGTATTTGATTGAAGGTTTTGATGATTTCAACCTAAAGGGCGCATATGATGAATTGATTGAACTTGATGAAGGTTTAGCTCTTGAGAGAATAAGTGTTTTCTCTTGAATGTATAATGTTCCATCTCGAATTCCCGAATGCGCAGTGCCCTCTTTTATATCTTGGACGAATATGTTAACTTTGGCCAATAAAAATCTCGTGAAATCGCAAATTAGGTCAGGCCGTAAAACGGTTGCTCGAGCAAGGAGCACTGTCGCTCGAGCGAGGGCCCTATCGTACGAGCGACAGGTGGGCGAAGGTCGAGCACTGGATGTTCTGCTTCATCCGCTCGAGCATGACTCCCGCGAGCATCTAGCAAAAATGCGGCGAGTTTCCTTCGTTTTCCAAACTTGGATCCCGAAACACTATACTATACAACCAACTATGAAACTTTACAATTAAGTCCCTAAACTTCTAAAATGTTCAAGTTGGTCCTTTTGTTCACAGAATAGCCAATTACAATAATCTAATACTAACAAACTCCACCTTTGGCATTCTATGACAAAACTAATTACAAGGTAAAATAAACCTATCAAAGAAAAAACTAAGTTCAACTATCATCTGAATGCAGCTTCCATTTTGTTCAACGTGTATCCTGAAATCAAAACTCACACACCTAGTATAAAAGCACGTGATATAGAAAATAAGTTATAAAGTACTTAGAAGCTTACACACATAAACAATCAAATAAGCATGTTTGTTTGAGATGCAATATTAATGCTAATCAAAACATCATATATGCATTAATACCACAAAATATCAAAACTCAAACAGCTATGCATAACGTGCAACACAAATGCAATGATAACATGCTCCATATTAGTGCATGATCTGCAATGCACAAGTAATGCACAAGCTCCCCCTTACTGAAAACTCACTTGAAGTTAAAACAGTAGGTAAATGTATCTATGTCTCTCCCCAACGACCCCAAAAGACATGTACAATATATATATAATGAAAGCACAGTAATGTCTTAAACGTAGTATCTATGTCTCTCCCCAACGACCCCAACAGATATATATCAAAAGCATGCATATGAATAAGTAACAATTATCTATGTCTCACCCCCAACGACACCAAAAGACAAGCATGCAAATGACAATGTAGCTGCTCAAAGACAATGCCAAAATCAAATAAATCTCCCTCTCACTATAAATAAATCTCTCTCCCTTTTTGTCATAAATGTTGAAGGGAAAAGATAACCAAAACAACTCAATGGGAGATAAACAACAAAGCATATAGCGTAAAGAATAGCCCAAAGAAATGAAGCAAAATCACTATATAAATAACTAGAGTTGGTACAAAATGAGTGAATACATCAAGAACCTACCACAACTCTAGTAAGTCAAAAAGAATCAAATTCTACTACTAGATATCTAGCCCTAAACTATGAAGCTGGAGCGTCATCCTCATCAGTAGCCTCAGAATCATCACTCCCCGCATCCCAATGATCACGCATCCATCTCACACGGCGCTGAAGATATGCCACAGCTCTCCGTAAGTCAGTGACATCAGCCCGAGTCTGAGTCACCTCGACCAGCAACCGAGCCTACTGGCTGACCAAAATAGACATCTGGCCCATCAAGGCGGCCATGGAGTCAATCGAAGAAGAAGCAGAAGGGGTAGGAGTAGAAGAAGAGGATGGGATATCAGAAGGAGGGACGATCGAAGGACCACTAAGAAGATCACCTATAGGATCAACAGACACTGCAGGCTCAGCCGGAACAGAAGCAGAAGGTGCATGTGATCGACTCTGTGACATGGTTGCATGACCAATAGGACGACCTATGTGACAGTAAGGACCCTCCAAAAAAGTGACACCAAGGGCCGTGACCAGACGGTGAATAAAACACGCATAAGGCAAACCTATCCTACGGCCAGGGACGTGGAAAAATGCTGAATATGCTGGCAAAGAAAAGTAGGAAGGTCAATGGAATCACCATGCATAAGGGCATAGAGAAATCTAGCCCGATCGGACGGTAGAGAAGAAGTATGTTTGATTGGCCATATGTTCGTACACATAATGCGCAACAGAACCTGGCGATCATTAGGCAGTGATCCAGTGCGAACCGCAGTGGACCCCCCTAAATAAGGAATGTCAAACAGAGTGGAATAAACAACAGTATTAGAAGGACAGATCTCAGCTGAAAGATAAGGACATATAGGGTGAAGAACCCTAGGGAATATGTAGAGACTTGGTGAGAACATCGAGTGTAATCCAAAGGGTGCGACCTCTAAGGTAGACCCTGAAGGCAGTATCATGGACCTCGTGAATGTTCGCATATAACTCACGAACCAAAAGACTCGATGGAGGAACCAATCCTGTCAACAAGGAATCCCAGCCTCGAGAAGTAAATATCGCAAAAATATTGGGGGGAAGATCAGAAAGGATCACCTCACGCTCCACTAAGATAGGGCGGCATGAGAACTGGGAAGTGAATACCTCAAAAGTCGTAGATGACATAAATCAGGCTCGGCTGAATGAAGATGAACAACTGGCCTACTGCACTCGGTCCTAGATCTATTCAGTGACCTCTGTGACACGGTTGCAGAACAAACACGTCAAGAGATGCAATGAAGAAGGAGATAGACCACAAGATACAACAATACACCCAAATGCAAAAAAATGTGTGAAATGATGCACCATTGAGGCATGCACGCAAAATGATGCAAAAAGAAGTCAAAGTAGGCAAAATAATACAAAAAGACGTCAATCACACGCAAAAATATGGCAGGAATGAAAAAAGGCATGCAAAATGATGCACGAATGCACATGGCACGCAAAACGATGCACAAATACATCCAGGTACAAAAAATGATGTAAGACTGGACTAATGCACTCAAATAAATGCAAGAGTGTCAAATATGTCATAGAATGACCAAAAACGTGCAAGGCATGACGTGGTGCAGCAATGTCAAGGCACCGCGACGTGGTGTGTGATCCATGTCAGCAAAGCAAAACTTAACTCAAATCATCTCCAAATCGAGACATGAGAGTGTAAACACGTTCATGGCATGAAATATGGCTCGTGTGTGCAGTGGTGTCACCAAAATCATACAAAAATCTCATTGAAGCATTTTATCAAACATGTGAAGTACCCTCGTAAAACGTGATATACAACACAATGCAAGGCCATCCAAGCCTAACCAACAACACAATGCAAGACCTATATCCCAACAATGAATTTGATAACTAATATCACAAAAAACGAGCAAAAATGGGTACCAAATCCAAGCCCAAAGTCATGAACTCGAAAATTTGAAACCAATGTCAAAATCGAATCAAAACGTGTTATAAATGGTGCAAAATCAATCAAAACACCATATAATAATCACAACACACAAATGTATGTGAAGGAATCCAGCCAAAAACCACAAAAACCCAAAAATTTCGAAAACTAGGTTTTAGCCAAATTACCGTCAAAATTCGTCGGATTTGAAGTAGAAAGTGATGAAGAAGAAGTCCAAATCAAGTGCCAATGCAGTGGGTTGCACGATTATGATGAAATAAACTAGACGAATTGAGAGAAAATTGAGAGTGGAGCGAGAAAATGAGGTTCAGTCACGTATTTTAAACATCGGTAGCTTGAGCGAAGGGCTAGTGAAGCTCGAGCGAGAAACATTCTAAAAGTGTCGCTCGAACAGCATTCAAACGTGGTCGAGCAAAAGTTTCAAATTTCAAAAATAGCACCAAATTTTTGAAAAAATCATTTTAAGCACAGTTTTCAAATATTGACAAATATAGCACATTTTCCAAGACTTTCAAAACTAGCACCACTCGATTTTTTTAAAAAAAAAAATATGGCATGCACTTCAACATGTTGGTCAACGAGAAAATGCAGTTGATCACAAATATGGACAATTTAAGAATGCAAGTCCTGCCCCCACACACAAAACAAATTAAAATGAAGTAAATCGTATATGTGATTCAAGTGTGTAATGTGTAGGCCTAGGGCACGGTCCGATTCGGTTCGATTCTGAAGAGAACCGAAAATTTTCGGGTAGTGAGTAAACGGAACAGTCGAGTCCAAATATAATTTTGGAACCATTCGGGTTCGGTTCGGGTCCCTTCCCTTCGGTTCTATACTATAATTAATTTTTTTAACATTTATAACAACTTACAGTCTGACATGTTTAATCCTAACTTTTACAAATTAACGTATTCCAATTTAATAACATATAAATAACAAGTTGTCTAATAAAATTAATTTACCAATGTATACAAATAACAAAAAGTAGATAGTAAATTAGTAATACTAAAACATTGGTGATCCATATAAATTAGAAGTCATAGACTCGTAGAGATAAAATATTTTAAAATATTGTTAATACAGTAGTACTTACCAACTATTTGATTTAACCATCAATTGTTTGACTTGTCAAATTAGATACTAAGAAACTGTAAGAGAAAAATTGAAAAATCACAATTAACTAACATAAATAAACTAAAAATTGTTCAACTAATAAGATTTAATAAGAAAAAATATAATATATATATTTTATTACTTGTCTTAATGCCCTCATAGAACTCAGTGTCTTCAATGCAAACTTTATCTTTGCTAATTTATTTTTAAGTTAAAATTATTTAATCTTTCTCATATATAAAAATTAAAAAATTTTAAAAAAAAATTCGGTTCTTATTCAGTTCTTCGGTTCTGGGTCTAGAACCGAACCGAACCCGTCGGTTCTCGATTCAGAAACCTGTTCGGGTATTTCAGTTACGAAGAACCACTCGGTTCGGTTCGGTTCGGTTCTGGTCCGGTCTGGTTCGGTTCAATTTGGTTCGGGAGATATGCCCAGCCCTAGTAATGTGTTACTATTTTCAAGTAAAACAGACTCCAAACCTTAAATTTGTGAGAAGAGACAGACAAAATCACTATCAATAGGTCTATTCCCTTGCTTATGAAAGTCAAACTTTTAAGCACATTAGGACTTATACATGAAGTTCGTTTGCTAATATGTTAATTCTTACTCCCTCTATCTTTGAGCATATATATTTTTTATATTTCAATATTGAACAAGCTCAAAATTTATTGCTTTTCAATAACTCATAATTTTTTCATCTTAAGTGCAAGTTCTAATTCATTGAGCAACTAAGATGACCCCTGTAGCGAGCTTTAGGTCGGTTATGCCAAGTCAGATGACCATAGGCACTAGGTATAGAGATACCCTTCAGACTTAAGTACTCGAGTCAAATAGCCTTGAATAAAAACATTAAGATATGAGTGTAACAATTTTACAAATAGGGGGTATGAATATGAACTAAGGTCTAACCAAATAATCAATTCATGTTCAGAGTCATCCTATCAACAAGTGACACCCATCTCAAATCTCACACATGCGGTCTAGACCTATTTGCATGGTCATAGTGTGTGCAATGCAGAATGTACGTGACGAAACATATACCAAATACTCCACAAAAATTCAAGTCATGTGATGGGGATTGGACTATTCATCTAATTAATACATATTTGATCACAGTGTGCATTATCAAGTATAACATACATGATGCAGTAGTTCACACAAACACAAATATTTTTTATTTTTTTTTTGCAATTTTTCAATGTTTTTGGATTTTTCATATATCAAAAAGTATTAAAAGCACACAAAACAGAAACAAAGACAAAATATCAAGCACTCAAAACACACAAAAGCAAGTAAAACACGCATGATGTAAACTGAATGCAACAATACATATATGATATGCTCAATGCGTGCGGATCCCCAAGAGCGGGATCAATGGGGTGCATAAATACCAGTGGCGTATCCATGATCGAGAATAGATTTTTTGACCCCACGCCTTCCTAGTATTCTAGATAGAATTAGTCAATTTAGATATCATCTCAGTCAATTGAAAAACCTGACTGGAAAGATGATTGATCTGACTAGGAATATCCTAATTTCTCAATCTACACACAAACTGACGACACATCGGCCTAATGTGACCCAAAGCTCCACAATGATGGCATGTGGGTACAAACCTAGGCCCAAACATGTGAGGTGGCTGATAATGATTTTGAGGACCAGAATTCCTACGAGACCTACGAGTCCTCTGTCCTACGATGCGCTTACCTTTAAGTACCTTTAAGATCAGGATTTCTAGCAAAGTGTGGCTGAGTGAAAGCCGGAACGAAAGAAGTCCTAGACGTACTAGCAGCATGTGATTTGTTCTTATCATAACCTAGACCTCGTCTATCACCTGTAAACTTGTTCATACCTAAGATGTTATCTAGCTTCTTAGTCCCACTAGAGAAAGCCTCGAGTTGTGAGTTGGATTTTTATAGATCACTCGTGAGGGTCTTAACAATCTCTTCTAACCTCTCATTCTTGCACATCAACTCATTTAAGTTTTTGGCATAGTCTTGAAGTTCACTAGTTAACTTTTCTTTCTCTCTTTCTAACAAATCAAGCTTCTTAAGAAGGGCAATGTTTGACTTCTTAATTTTAAGACTCTCCTCATATAACTCCTGATACACTGCTCGAATATCACTCTCCACATCTGAGTCATTAATACAGCTCTCACTAGAGTCATCAGACACAACCTGCTTATTAGACTCATCAAATCCACTCTCTCCCTGAGACACGAAGGTCATGTACTTTCCTACTTTCTCACCATCTGACTGCACACTAGGATCACTATCACTAGAATCATCATCAAACAGTGCAGCAACTAAGGCTTTACCTTTATCTCTCGTGGAGCTCCTCTTAAGATTATGACATTCATTCCTATAGTGCCTAATCCCCTGGCACTCCTGACATCTAACTGACTGGAGCTCACTACTAGACACTTTACCACCACTTCTATCATGTCTCTCTCTCTCTCTCTGAAACTTATAAGATGGACTTATCTTCCTAGGCTGTGGTTTCTGTCTATTTCTAAAGGCTTGATTAAACTTCTTAACAAAGTAGGCTATTTCCTCACCTTTAAGGGGTTCACCATCACTAGACTCTGAACCTTCTTCCCTACGGGTATTCAAGGCAATAGACTTTTGTTTCTTAAGCTGTGCTAAGGTCAATACATAGGTTTGAAAGGATCCTACGAGTTCTTCTATTTTAATATTATCAAGGTCCTTGCTTTCTTCAATAGCAATTACCTTAGGCCTAAACCTTTCAGGTAGGGATCTAAGAACCTAATGAACGATTTTAACCTAGGGGATCCTTTCACCTAGATTAAAGCTAGAGTTCACAATATCATTCAACTTAGCATAGAACTCATCAAACCTCTCATCATCATTCATCTTAAGTTCCTCAAACCTAGATGTTAGCATTTGTAATTTGGAGCTTTTCACAGTTTTAGTACCCTCATGGGTTGTCTCCAAAATATCCCAAACTTCCTTAGCAGTCTCATACATAGACACTCTCCTAAACTCCTCAGGAGACACAGCTATAAACAAAGCATGCAAACCCTTTCTATTCCAATTACACTCAGATAGTTCCTCTTTGGTCTAAAGGGAAATATCAGTAGGAGTAACAACTCGTGACACATTATTAGATGGTGCAAACCAGTCATTTTACTCACAAAGCCAAACACGCTCATCTAAAGACTTAAGGAAGGCTCTCATCCTAACTTTCCAATAAGCATAATTAGAACCATCAAAGTAAGGCGGTATAGAAAGTGATTGACTCATCTAAACTAACAATTATGGGTTAGGAATCAAATTTACGTTCTGATACCACTTGAAAAATCAGAGATTCGACCCAACTACCCTAGAGGGGGGGTGATTAGGTGTAAATGCGAAATTAAAATTTAATTAACATGCAACAAGTTACAAGTTAATTATGTCTAGATAATTAATCAAACACTTCAGTTTATCCTAACTTGATCTACCGCAATATTGAAAGTAATAACTGAAGCAGTAAACAACACAAAATTGTTCAAGGAGAAATCCAACGTGGAAAAAACTCCGGGCGCTTTGCCAGTCAAGAATCTACTATAAACTGTATTATAAACTTACAGACCACCAGCAAAGTTGACAACACAAGTTCTCTAATCTCCTGTTTGAAGTTTGAAGTCGCTCTCCTGGAATGTTCACACGAACACCAATCTTAGCTCTTCTTGCAGTTTATCTCCCGTAGATCCACCAAAAACTTCTCGTTCTTGAGTTTCTTCCTTGATCTTCGCAGTCAGCCAAGTTGACGACACAATCTTCCTGACAGATCCAAGTAAAGAATCGGCACCAGTGTATTTGATTGAAGATTTTGATGTTTTCAATCCAAATGGGCGCATATGATGAATTGATTGAACTTGATGAAGGTTTAGGTCTTGAGAGAATAAGTGTTTTCTCTTCAATATATAATATTCAATCTCGAGTTCACGAATGAGTAGCGCTCCCTTTTATATGTTGGACGAATACGATAACTTTAGCCAATAAAAATCTCGCAAAATCGCTAATTATGTCAGGCCGTAAAACAGTTGCTAGAGCGAGGAGCACTGTCGCTCGAGCGAGGGCCCTGTCGCAAGAGCGACAGGGGGGCGAAGGTCGAGCACTGGATGTTCTGCTTTATCTGCTCGAGCATGACTCCCGCGAGCATCTAGCGAAAATGTGGTGAGTTTCCTTCGTGTTCCAAACTTGGATCCCGAACCCTACACTATACAACCAACTATGAAACTTTACAATTAAATCCCTAAACTTCTAAAATGTTCAAGTTGGTCCTTTTGTTCGCAGAATAGCCAATTACAATAATCTAACACTAACAACTTTGATTAGATGAATCCCAAAATAATTAAGTCCAATTATTAGTATGAGACTCTTACGCATAGGAGAAGCTTTCTAGTAGAGTCAAAATCTCATTTTTACAAGAATATGACTCTTATGTAGTGGTGAAGCTCTCTTGCAGAGGCAAAGTCCAATTTAGATGAAGTCCTATTGCATATATAAAGCTCTAAATGTAGAGATGAAGCTCTCTTGAATTGGCGAAACCCTATTTTGCTAAAATGATGCTTTTATACGGAGGTGATAGATTTGTAAATTTCTAAAACATGAAATTTGAGGTTAAGCGCCTCTGTCAATGAAGTCATGAATGTTGCTCATTCTTGAAACAACAACAGTTAAAGGACATGTGCCAATGATTTATTTTATAATTATTGGATTTTAATACCCAATAAATCTCGAGCAATGATGTTAAAATAGGTTGGACTAAATATATCAACACAATAGTGATTGGCTCAACTAAAAAACAACCTATTAATCACTTATGGATGGTCCACTAAGTCTAGCTATGACCCGAGTAAGGTTTATTGATCGTAAACTTGATTACTGCTTTTGCATCTATGTGAAACCCCATTTGCATGAATGATTACTCGATTTGTACATTTTTTATGTTATATTTCAATATGGTTAATATGTGTTTTTGCATGAATTTGAGAATGATTATATTGTTGTGTATAATGTATTGCATGCATAGTGGTTGGTATTACTATTGTGAGGATTGATATTGGGTGTGTTTAGTATGTCAATTGGTATTTTGGAATATAGATGTCTGAGGGTACATTAGTGATATATACGAAGATGTGGAGAGTGACATTTGGATTGTGAAAGGTGAAGTGATTAAATATTTGGAATCCTCTATCTGTAAGAATCCTGATCAAGTGGAGTAAGAGAGTGGCACACCTATCACTTCTATTAGGTGAGGACCCATTATCCACTGAAGCTGGGAAGGGTGAGATAGTGAAAGAATAACATTCCATGGACTTAAGATCTGTAGTGATTTACCAATTAAGTATGATGAGTGACTAATCCGGTGAGCATGGTTGGAGATTAGTGTACTATTACTTCTATTAGGTGGAGACTCATTATCCACTTAGGTTTAGAGATGTGATATAGTGATAGAGGAACATCCCATGGACTTATGATCTGTAGTGATTTACCAATTAGACATGAAGAGTGACTAGTCTAGTGAACATGTTTGGCAATGTATGTGTTTTTGAAATATGAGCTACACGAAATTGGGTAGGATAATTATGGTGAGATCTTTTCGTGGGGTCATTTGTGCATTGATTGTATAAGTTGGCCATTTTACTTGATTAACTTGGTGTTAGTTTATTGGTCCCTGCATATTGATCATGTTTGAAAAAAAAAATCAGTATTATCATATATTATATCTTCATCACATATTTTATGTGCTTTTAATTGATTAATGTGATTATGTGTTTGTACTTAGATTTCTTGACCTTAGTACCTGGTGAATACATAGAGCAGGTATGTATGTGTTTCGGTTTCAAGACGCAGGTAAGGTCTTTGATTCCAATTTTATTTGGTTACCTTGATTAGGAAAGTATAAACACTATGTTATTTCCTTGCAGGTTCATTGTGTATTAAGGTGGAAATTTGTTGGATTTTGCATGTAATTGTGCACAAGGATAAGGAGATTGGATGTTGAAGATTTGTTGAAGAGGAATTTGAGGAAGAGAATGGGAGAGTATGATTTAGGGTATGGGAGTGATTTCAGAATGAAAGGAGTTTAGATGTGTCGATTGTAAAAAGAAAAAGAAAAATTGGGGGGTTGTATGGAAGTTGTTGTATAATAAGAAAGAAAAAAGAAAAACGAAAAGGAAAAAAAAATAATGGGGTCAAGTTGTTGTGTCGCAACACTATCAGGGCCTGTAGAGTACCTAGGTAGTGGCGTTGCAACACCATGGCTATGGTGTGAGTGGGTTTGGGCATCGCGGCACTGGTGGTGTAGTGTTGCTGCTTCCCTGTTCGGGTGGGGATGTTTGGTTCGATTTTGTTGGTTTTGTTAGTCTTTTTGACATTTTTTTCAACAAATTCATGCACACAATGCGCTGTGTATTTATATGTGCATGGTATATGCATATATGTGCATGTGTCTCCTATATAGTGCGTAAGTATATATATGTGTATGTGTAACATCGGTTCTGTATGTATATGTACTTGTTTATCATAAATCCTCCAATTCATTCCAAATCCCATCATGTATGTTTTATTTAAACGCAGTGTCGTCACGAACTTGATTATTGTGATAGTGGCAAATGCCTAATTAATTTATCACTTGCATTTACATATCTTAATCGAAGCACTTTGCCTAAGAAGGTGGATTTTCATTTACCGAAAATCTATTCCTCATCATTTACACTAGTTTTATGTTTGTCTTGTAAATTAAGTTTTTGGTCTGACCTTAAATTTAGAATATAGTGGTCCTAATTATTTAGAAAAGAAAAAACTACATTTTATCTCCGTTGTCATTAGTCCCCAATTTTATCATCCATTGATTATATTGTACAAGGAAATTACTATCTTAACAGTTATTGAATCAGTTGGTACCTATTTAGATTGATAGTGCCTTTTAATAGGGGAATCCACATTAACATATAATATTTCAAGTAGATTTAAATTTAATAGAGCAATATTATGGGCTCATATTCAAAGAGTGAATTTTGTTGAAGTTTTCTAAGTAAATGGTAATGAATTAAGATTTTGGCACATTGACTTCGTGGGTGACTAATAACATGTCCACTTGTCATTCGAAAAGTAAATTGGTAGGACTCAATGTAAGTAAACCTCCCTCCATTTTCAAACATTATGTGGTTAAATGTATAAATGTGTTATCTTAATTGCCCTTAAGTTAACATGATATTTGATTATTATGATTTATGTTATTAATGTTTCTCTTTACATATTTATACATATCAATGCATCCATAAACATACATGAAATTTCAAAAACACAAGTTTCCAAAGGTCAATTAGTCAATGCATGCTTTTAAAGATATGCATCTCAAATGTTTTGTTATGAGGTGTATGTCTATGTCATAAAAGGTGAGTGGGAAATGTGGCGTGGAAATGTTAATGTTAACCACTTTGCGAAACTACCGGTAGGACTTGATCGGGTTTCAAATAATAATTGCTCACTGCATTCTGATTGGTTAGGTGATATACCAAGTAAGCTCATGACGTTAATGTTAAGTTTTTAAAGAAAAGAAAGAAATGGGGATACATATTGTGGAATGCTTTTTATTTTAGAATAATTCATATGCATATCATAAGCATATATCATTTGCATGAAGTTTGCTTATTGAGTATTAGCTCATTTCACATTATCCCTCCCTAATTTCAAATGACGAAGACAAGATGATTCGAGACGACTACTTGTGGTGAGACGGACTTAGTACTAATATATTTAATGTTGACCCAAGTTGAAATAAGTTTGACATTTAATTTGACTATCTTATAGTTTTATTAAATATAAAAGTTTTCTAAAAATATTTATTTAAGTGAAAGTCGTTAATATTTTTATTTAAAGAAAACAAATTTAATCAGTTTTTCACATTTATGGTTTTAAGAGGAAATTAAATGATAATACTTCTAAATTTAGGTATTAGATTTTGGGAGTTACAGTTTTCATGTTGAATTTTTCCTCCTCAATAGGGGTGGCAATCAAAACGAGTAGCTCGTGGGCTCAGCTTGTCTAAAACTAGTCACGAGCCACTTGGGCTCATAAAAAATGAACGTCAGCCACTAACCGATCATAGGAAATGCCAAACGAGCCGAGTCGGGCTCGGCTCATCATGCAGATGAGCAGCTCGATGAGAAGCTCGTGACGAGCCCATGAGCCTGGGCTTGTGGGCTTGTATTTGGTGAGCCACGAGCCGACTCGACTTGTTGCTTGTCAAATTTTAAAAAAAAAATTAAAAAAATAGGTGAAACGAGCTCGTCTTGTGACGAGTAACTTTCCAATAGCAAATTCCAATTTGTCCCCATCACTAACCTCATCCAATACTGGTATGCCTTCATAATCATTATCACTGTTACTCACCACATCTCCATTGAGCAAAATCATTGTCCTTTTGTTTGGGTATTGAGAAGCGATGTGTCTTGTCCCCAAGCACCTGAAGCACTTGCTATCCCGATTTTTGGTTGGCTGTGACTTTGCATTGGGTGTTGTTCTGCTAGCACTTTCATCTTTCCTCTTTGGCATTTCAGTCCTTCCTTTCGAAACAGCTCTATCTCCTTTATTATCCCACCTCTGTTTTCAAGATGAATTAGAACCCGAAGTACCCAATGGTTGTCTAGCTATCCCCTTCCTCTTCAACTGTTTATGCACCTTTATGGTCACATGCAACATGTCTTCGATCTCCATATAGTGCTACAACTCCACAACATTAGCAATGTCTTTGTTAAACTCATTTACGAAATGAGCCATGGTAGCTTCTCGATCCTCTTCCACATTCGCCTTGATTATCAAAATTTCTATTTATTTATGATAGTCTTCTACAGTCTTCGACCCCTGATACAAGCATTGCAATTTCTGATGCAGCTCCCTGTAATAGTGACTAGGCACGTTCGCTTCCGCATGATTATCTTCAACTCATCCCAAGTACTAACCGTTCACTTTCGATTCTTCCTCATTGATGTAACCACTTGATCCCACCAAGTTATGGCATAGTCAATAAATTCAAGAACGACTATTTTCACCTTCTTTTTCTCCGAATAGTTATGGCACTCAAATATCAACTCTACCTTCTTCTCCCACTCTCGATAAGTCTTCGGATCACTCATTCCTTTAAACGATGGAATTGACATCTTAATATTGTCCATACTATCATCTACTTCACCTCCATTATTGTTCTTACCTCTTCTTTCAAACCTACCTCCTTTATTTCTTATCGTACTCATTTCACCCACCATCAATGCACCCTTATCTAAGTCACTACCATACTCATAATCATCATGCATCTCCATCCTAGGCTCTCTCCTACCCGGTCTCCTTGCATTCGATTTCCCCTATGAAGATTTACGACCGATGTATCTACCCTATCAAATTTTTCACTCACATCCCCAAGCACCTTTTCAAACCGCCATATTACAGCTTCAACCATGTTGATTTGATTCGACTGCCTAATTGAATTGGAACCCTCTCTATCTACATTCTAAATTCTATAGAATCTCTGCCTCACAAATGATCACTCGTGTATCACTCAGTTAATGACTTTTTCCCTCGATTGATCTCACCACTCTGCCTTTTTTCACTCAGTGCTTTTGTCCAAGTGCTCCAAAGAACAAAGTAAACTTAATCAAATGTGTATTCTCGTGGATCCAACCGGATGTAATCAATAATTGTGTATGAAGTAAGAAAAGAAAATTGACTCAAAACAAGAAAAAAAAAAAAGTGTATGAGTTGGAACAAACAAAATTCAACAAAGTAAGAAGACAACGAAATTAAATTGAAATTTTAAACAAAAGACAGGACTTCTTTTTTTGAGAATTTAAATTTTTTTGAAAATTCGATACAAAACTCCAAAAAAAAAACAAAAATTGATTTGAACTTTTAAATAGCCCAAAAAATAATTTTGACTCTTTTTTTTGTAATTTTTTTGGATCAAAACTCAAAAACTAAGACCTGACTCGAAGAACAATAGAAAAAAATGAAACAAAGACTCAAAACAATTAAAAGATGTAACCTTGATTATTTTGAAGCCGTGTTCTGATACCAACTGATGAGAATCACATAGCAACAATTATTACGCAACCTCACAAAAGATTGATGATCCCAAGAAAGCCCAAAAAATAATCTGGTTTTGAGTTTGAATAAAGAACAATGAATGAATTAACGAAAGAAAAAAAAAAATTTGAATGACCTCTTGATTACACAACCCGTGATCCACACCCGATATTGAACACCACGATAATTAACTTGATAAGTTCAATTTGTTCAAAAGGAGAACAAGAATTGAAAGCACAAATTGCCACTCTAATTAATTGATAAATTGTCAAAAGTTGTAATACAATGAAATATGAAAGTATTTATATTAGACCTAAAACTAGTAAAAAAATGTGAATAATCTAACTAGAATATTCCAAGTTATGGTAAAAATATAATTCTAGTCAAAATAGGAAAAACACGAAAAAAGAAATAATTCTGCCCGGATTTGTGCTATGCAACCGCAACGTGCTTTCTTATGCGGTCGTATGGTTTTCAAGTCTCGCGCCCTTTGCTCTCGGTAATAGGCTGTACGATCGCAAGCCTAATTGTGCTATGCGGTCGCATAACACAAAATTTGGCCTCCGTCTTTGTCTACTTGAATCAAGTTGCTCCAACCCATTTCAGTCTTCGACATCAACACGGAACTTGCTCATTTCTTCTCCAAGATCATCATTTCATCAACCGTTTCTTGAACGAGCAATCTCATTGACGCTTTCACTCACTCACTTTGCTCGCGATCGCATCATCGGTCCTCCTTCGATAATCAACGGGTCTCGTCCTGAGCTCATCTTCGTCGAGCTCGACTCCTAGATCATATCATGATTATTATGTTCATATAGCACGTGTAGCCTACTGAGTTTTTTTTTTAGATGCTCTCTCCTATTTAACCTTTTCAAAGTAAGCGGAGATCCAATGGTGGTTCGGCATGAATGGCATATGTTATTTTCATAGAATTTATTTCTTATGTTATAGATGGTCACTTTTATGTTTAATAATCATTGAGGTGTCCTAGAAATTGTAGTTTAAATTCATGTTTTGAGACAAAATTTTAATTTTGAACATATGTTTTTAGTAAATTTCAAAATTTTGCTACTATTTTTAAAATTTTGTTATGGACGGTATATTTAGAATTTTAGTAAACCGTGACAGTTAAATTCGGGAAACATAGACCAGCTTGTTCGAAAAATAATTTCATGCTTCAAACTTTGTCGTCAAGATCCCAAATTTTTATATCTTGTACTTATATGAGTTTTATACTTTTTTGTAAAATTTCTTAAATTTCGTCAAGGTTTGAAAGGTCAAATAATTTTTGCAAACTCACTACGTAACTGCAAAAAACTGTTTCAGGTTGCTTTTTTATTATTATTATTATTTTGTTGCGCAATATTTCTAAGTTTATATGTTAAAAAAATGTCATGATTATATAGTTTGATTAAATAAATTTTATTTTAAAAACTTTATTTAATCTCGTATTTTGAAGATTAACATTAAAGAACTCATTCTTGGTAACGCGCTGGGTTATTAGAATTTGGGGCGTTATAGTACCTATTTATCAAAACACAGCATAAGACGTGACATGGTTGTGGTATTCAATTTTCAAAGATGACCGTTGGCGCCTTTTCAAAGACCGAAGCCATAAGCTATAATATACCAACAAATTAACTAAACATTTCCTTCATTAACATCTTTTATCATTTATTATATACATTAAATATAAAGTACAATCACTATCAAATTTATGTAGAAAGTTTTGAGTATTAAAATGTATGCCTACTTTTTTTATGAATAGCTTATCGACAAACAATATTCAAAGTGAAAACACTTTTTTTATCGAGACCATAGGGCTTAAAATTTGACAACTTACAATTCTGATACTCAAAACAAATGAAGCTTAATTTAACTTCAAAAACCTTAATATTGCCAAATGTAAACCATTATACACAAGTTATTAGGAAAAGGGAAAGCATTCACATGAAAAGACAAAGATATGTCAATTTAGACACACTTGAGTAGAACTTTCCTGAGTTCCTATATCTCACATACAGAGATCCAATTTTATTTTTTATTTTTTTTTTTTTTTTTGTTCATACCAGTTAGACTGGTATAACTTTTGGATTTACCAAAGTACAACTTTCATATACTTTTCCTGAAACAAGTGAACACAAAAATAATTTCCACTCCCCGTTCCAAAAGAGGAGAAATATTGCATCAGAAGAATGTTTGACAGTCGACAAATTTGAAATCCATCACATCTATTGCATAATTCATGTAGTTTCTAAAGTCTGAGTAACCCCCAAAATAAAATAAGCACTTAAGTACAAAAGAAGCAAGGAAAACAAATTCCGCAGACAAAAACTTTACAAAAAAGGGATATTACTATCATCTTGGCATCATGGTATGCAAATTTGGTCATAAACCACTACTTAAATTTCATTTATAGTAAAAGAATGCTTTTTGAATTTCTTTGCAACTCGTACTCCAATCAATAATTTATAACAACAATAACAAGATGATATTTAAAACCTCCATTTCAATTACCATTTTTTTATAAAAAAAATATGAAAATAAATAAATGAATGAAGAACAAAATTATTTACCACTAGTACACAGTAAAAGCAACAGAAGCAGTGAACAATTCGAGCAAAAAATAATTAATTGCATGCTTCTTATAATAGTAACTAGTGAGACGCACGTGCGATGCACGTGCGATAGTATAGTTGACTATTTAATAGCGTAGATGTAAAAAAGAAAAAAGAAATCACCATCATACATCCACATGGAATACAACTTCAGTCGAACACATGTACCTGAGAAAAGAAGTTTCGGTGATTCTAAAGTGATTAAGCATAAAATAAAAACTATAAAGAGAGAAGAATGCAAAAGTATAGAAGTGTGGAAGCTTCTTCGATATGCAAATGAACATAAATTTTTGAAAAAAAATTATAAAAAAGGAAAAAAATAATTTAAATTGACGATTTGAAAATGGAAATATCGAATTTTGGCCCCGAAAATGACTCGCACCCAACGAAACTTGGCGACCACAACGTGCGCGATGAAAAGACCTTTCCGAATTGGGGTCATGAGCGCGATTCTGAAAATCTTAGCCAAAGTTATGCCTGAAATACTAAGAAAGAACCAAAACTGCACAAAAAGATGACTTTAGGGACCGAAGTGCAGAAATGCCAAAAGTTTAAGGACCTAGGATTGCAATTTTTTAGGATTAAATTGATAAAAAAAAGTCAAATTATGAGGACTAAAAAGTACAAGATGAAAGTTGAAGGACTTGACGAGCAATTACCCCGAGAACTTAGCTGCAATAAATGAAAGGAGCAAAAGCTCCATGTGCAAGGAGCAAAAAGCTCCATGCACACGGAATCAAGACTTACCGTATATGAGACACATACACTGAAATACGATAAGAACCTGAACTTACCGTATATGCCTTTAATATAACGAAATCCGATAAGAACCTGAACTTACAGTATATTTGGCTTTCCACTTACCATATATTGACAAATTACCACGAAATACGGTATGAACCAGAAAATTCATCAAATATCTTCAATTAAAAATAATTAAATAAGAACAATTATCCTTTAATGATTTACATTAAATTAAAGAAAATACGAAATTATAGAATAAACGAAATTTTGCGTAAAAAGAAAAAAATAATTTAAATCGACGATTTGAAAAGGGAAATATTGAATTTTGGCCCCGAAAATAACTCATACCCAACGACACTTGGCGACAACAAAGTGTGGGACGAAAAGACCTTTTCGAATTGGGGTCATGAACACGATTTTGAAAATCTTAGCCAAAGTTATGGCTGAAATACTAAGAAAAGACCAAAACTGTACAAAAAGATGACTTTGGGGACCGAAGTGCAGAAGTGCCAAAAGTTTAAAGACCTAGGATTGCAAATTTTTTAGGATGAAATTGATAGAAAAGTCAAATTATGAGGACTAAAAAGTACAAGATGAAAGTTGAAAAACTTGAAGAGCAATTATCCCGTGAATTTAGCTGCAATAAATGAAAGTAGCAAAACCTCCATGTGCAAAGAGCAAAAAGCTCCATGCACACAGAGCGCAAAAGCTCCATGCACATGGAGCTTTGGAGCTTTTGCTTCGTGTGCATAGAGCTTTTTTTTTTTTCACACAAAGGCAAAAGCTCCGTGTGCATGTAGCTTTTTGCTCCTTGCACACAGAGTAAAAGCTTCTTTCATTTATTGCAATTAAGTCCTTGGGGTAATTGCTCGTCAAGTCCTTCAACTTTCATCTTTTACTTTTTAGTCTTCATAATTTGATTTTTCTATCAATTTCATCCTAAAAAATTGCAATCGTAGGTCCTTAAACTTTTGGCACTTCTGTACTTCGATTCCTAAAGTCATCTTTTTGTGCAGTTTTGGTCCTTTCTTAGTATTTCGGCCATAACTTTGGCTACGATTTTCAGAATCACGCTCATGACCCCAATTCGAAAAGGTCTTTTCGTCGCCCCACGTTGTGGCCACCAAGCTTCGCTGGGTGCGAGTCGTTTTCGAGATCAAAATCCGCTATTTTTCCTTCCAAATCGTTGATTTAAGTTATTATTTTTTAAGAAGAGAATTTTAGAACTTCAAACGAGGGGGGGGGGACGAGAACCTTTATGCCCTTGTAGCACATGACAAGATAACATTATTAGTGGCCCATGGTCTTTTAATGCATTTTCTGCTGTTTGTTTGGAGATTCTATCCCATATAATCGATTTCTTCTTGATGACTTGTAACATACAATGGGATGATTATGAAGCAAAACAATCAACCAAAAATTATGAAAACTTACATTCTTCACTCTAATGAAGGTATAAAAAATACACAATTCGTGCAATGCAACAAAATCTAATTTGCTCAAACCGTTTGCTTGGCCACAAGAACGGCATTAAGTTGCCCAAAAACACAAGACATATCCTGTTTCTCTTTAATATAAACAATATTTGCACCAATATGTCACCAATAAAAAAAAAAGAAAAATAAACTCTAAAAATTCAACCAAAATTTGGGTTTCATTTTAGGCAATTAATATGCAAAGTTACCAACGCTCCACCTAAATGCGGTTTTTTTTTAATCATGGGCTGTTGGATTAGATTAGATAATAATAAAGCTATTTGGATGTTTTTATAAATTTCCCTATATATATTTCATTGTTGTAGAATTATACCATGTAATTGAGCAAAGAAAAGTGGATTTACAAATGAGACTACACTAACAATCAAGATGTAATCAACACGACTATCATGCCAAATGAAAAAACAAAGACAAATTTTTCCATTCAAACCAGATAAGAAGCATGAGCTATCATTAGCAGTGAACATAAATTATTGTTATTATTTAGAAAAGGGATTATACCTGATTCTGGATTTGGCGCCTATAATATGTGGAAATCATAAAAATCTTTAAAAGACTTGAAATTTTAAACCCTTTTACATAAAAAAGAAATCTAAATAGCATTCATACAGAATCGCACTAAAACAGAAGAAAATTACACCAAACGCTAAAAAAAAAAAGCGCAAATCAACACAAGGAACAATTTTCTTCGTCATTAACCCTATTTTGACCTGAAAAAGATTACAAAAATTTCCCAAATTACTTTTCATCAAAAATCTAAAATGGCAACAAATTTACACGAAAAAAATTCTCACTAGTGAGGAAACTAATTAATAGATAATTAGGATGATTTATACATTTCAAAAGATGCTTATACACCATTATAGTTAATTCTACCCAAATTAAAGTATCATGAAAGCTTATACACTGGTAAGCTCAAACTTCATAGACAAAAGTAGTGCTCCAAAATAAAACAAACTTACAAAACCTATTAAGCTTGCTCATTCTTCATACAAAAGTAGTGGTCCAAAAGAAAACAAACTTACAAACCAAAACCCTCAACATTGTCATCAGTGCTATAAAATAAAGCAAAGCTGTCGGAGATGCCAGTGGTAGAATCATTTAGATGGAGGTGACAAAATGAGCAAATCTAACTTTTATGTTGTAGCATTAATGTCGTCTTCAAATCAGCACAACAATGATTAGTCAAGTTTTCCTTTCATTCTCACTTCATCATTTTCAGAGTTGGAGGTAGCAAGTTTTTTTCAGCCTTTACGTTTGAAAGTCCTGGCTGTCGAAACTTGAAACAATGTTCGTTTTGCAGATGGCGGTGACATTTTAGGACTGTGACAACCACTGTCTACCTCAGTAGAGCATGGAAAACTTTTGTCTTTCTGACTTGGTTCTTCAGCTTTATTAGTAAGAGCTGGGAATGCATTCAGGACAAATATAATTTCATACTTGTATTTAGTTGTGTTTCGCTGTAGCTGTGTAACCTTGACATAAAAAAATATGTTCTTCAGGATCCATTTGAATGAATTCACGAATGTTTGGGTTAGTTCCCTGTTGAAATTGAGGATTTGCAAAATTAACATTTCTATGTATGGGTGATTAAAGGTGAAATAATTAGGCATGATGTATGCACTTACTGATTTAGAAAGTCACATTAAACTCTCAGCACTATACTTCTATAGTATTTCAGCAGTGTTGCCGATTGCACTTGCACTTATGACTCCACTGGTATCTTCTAACTCTACACTGGCATTTGCCATATAGTAATGGAGATTCAGCTAAGTATCATAAAAAAAAATATTTATATTTAAATCAAAGAAATATTATAACTTAAACATACCATCTCTAAAAGTGTTAGATATTGGAAAGAAAAATATTGAGTGTTACCTTGGGATGGCCTTTGCAGTGGGGTATTTGCAATAAATATATGGGAAAGTCTCACCAAAATCTGCGTGGTTGACTTTGTTGCAATTGCTACATGACATATACCACAAAGTTTGCTTTGTTGCTTTAGCCTTTACCCAGAAGTATTTACGCTGTGAAAACAACTAATTTTAACACTCAGAAATAATAGAGGCTGCATTTATGTAGGATAGAATAAATACACATTATTTCAGTGAAGTCAAAGAAGTTACCCCTAGCAGCTGGCCTTTTATATGTTCTATGTGTCTAAATTTCTTGTGGTCTGGAGGAGAAAGTTTTGTTGGTGTGACAGTAATACATGGTTTCTCCAGTGCGATTTCATTGAGTTCGTCATTGTGTGTTTCGATCCTTGCATTTTGTGATTCGATTATTAAAAAAGTTAACCATTAGGAAAAAGAAAACAACAATTAAGCTTTAACTTAATGTATGAAATTGTTGATGATACATAGCTGATATATAAATTAGAGAAAAAAAATTTCTATATAGTGAAAGTACTAACCATGCTCAAAACTCTGTAACTTGATTGAACGTAGCATCTATAAAGAAGGTGCTATTTATTTTAGTAGACAATGTAAGACCTGCATTAATTAAGAATAAATATTAGTTGTTGCTTGTATAGATTCACATGACTTTTTATTGATGTAGACTATGATGTAATACTCTTACCGTTAAAGAATGAAACTTTCAACCGATTCGCCAGGATGAATGGTTTTTTGGCAATGTTGTCTGCAAGAAACACGCATTCTTTTTCGACATAGCTATCCCACATTGTTAAGATGATTGTGTGGAAGCTTCTATCAATTAGCAAAATGTCTTGCACATATGTTTGATTTCCAGCTCGTGTTTGAATGAGTCGTTTTGGATGCATTGTGATAGCAACTGCAAGTATGCTTGTATAAGATATTATACGTAGTTAAAGCGATAGTTAACCTGTGTAGGAGTGAATATGCATGAATTGAAGTAAATATAAGATGTAGTTTATTTATGAAAAAAGTATGGAAATAATCTTATAGACAGTACTTATATCAATGTCGCAGTCCATATGTTTTTCTAGTTCATCAAACGGAGTGATTATGTATGTTGAATACAAGAATTCCATGTTATTCTCGTTGACTTCTTCAATTCGTGTCTTTCCAGATATCGTCCACTGCATGTCACCATTTGAATATCTATATTTTGGTTTCGTTTCCTTAACAAGAGCATTTGAAATGATGTATGTTTTACTCAATAGAAGCTTATCTTCGAAGGCAATAATGTTTCCATCGTATAATGTTGTATGCACCTTATTTCCCTATAGCAAACAACAATGGTAATGGAAAGAACACTTTTCATATAGTATTGTTTATCTTAAAAAAATAAATAAATAAATAAAGGACATAGAGCATATTGCTTTATCTAAAGCTAGTTACCTTGAGATCCATTAGTACCATGTTTTGATATCTGCTACTACTATGTTTTGCTTGTTTTGGGGCCAATTTCTCTGCAACTATTACCTTGGCTTTCCAGTTTTTTTGATTTGGACTGATTTCTGGTATCAACTTATAGTTGTCGTCATCTTGTTGAGCCTACAGGAAAGATTAAAAGATTAAAGAGAGATGTTCAAAAATCAGCTAATGAATTATTATTAATGTGTAAAAGATATGTATTATTTTTATATACTTATACTCACCAGAGAAAATGAAGTTGTTGAAGGATTTCTTTTTTCTTTCCACTGAGGAAGAATTAATTCTCGAAGTTTGTTTTAAGGTGTCCATAAATAACACAGAAGATGGGTATATATAGAAGTGCACTACTTTTTTTTTTTCTCTTGAGAAGCAGTATTTTAGGTGAAGTGTGGGAAAAACTGAAGAATGATATGAGTAGTCATAAATCAGAGTTTGACATTTCAGCATGATTGGAGTTCAGGATTCAGGACTGTACTGGGTAACTTCTTTCAGGAAAATACAGCTGATATCTCCAAAAAGTAAACCAAATAGTAATAGAAATATAGGTACTCATAACAGGCTGAAAAAGCATTCTGACAATTTTACCTAATGTGACTGCTCAGTTATGCATCTTTTATTTTTGCATTATTTTGTACAAATATGACTGCTTATATGTGCAAATTTACATGCAGCTTTGCATAATTTTTTGCAAACGTGATTGCTCAAATAATTAGGTAGAAAGTATAGAGCTAAAAAGACTACACATGTGGATAGGAAAAGTTTTTAAAAACAAAAAATTAGTCACAGTATATATGCTATAATAATTCATAAAAACTAACCATTAAATAATGTTTGCATCTAAATATAGTGGCAATAATATCCATGACATAGACTTAGTTCGACACAACTTCATTCACAGTTTCCAATGTTTAATCCAACTCAGAAATTACAGTGCTATCATAGACAAAAGGAATGAACTTCAAAGTATGCTGGCATTATGTAGATTTTGTGTCTAGAACAATTTGAAGTTTGTCGTTATAAATGCTAAAAAATTACTTATTTTGCTATTTGCTTCAACAAATCATTACTCCATGTAAAATGAATATATAGTATGATTTAATTATACAATATGTTTATACTTGTAGAACCAACTGGCAATACAAAATATGTCTTATCTTATTTTCAGATTTAATTATACAATATGTCAAATGATTGAAGAGATTCATAATTGCTAGAAAGAAATATAAATAGCATGGGAATTAGAAACAAATTTATCATTGGTGACCTGTTGGAGTGTAAAATACAACTATTACAATAAACTCAGAAAATGCTTCATGGAAAAGTTGAAATACTAATATCAATAATTGTATCTCCATATAATAGCTAAATTAACCTTGTGAATTGTGAGTAGAATTGTCACAAAATTAGTATTATAAAGCTTCAAACCAGTAAGCAGCCGTGAGATAAAATTGATGAAGGCTACAAGAATAAAGTTGTATTTGATATCAATGTAGAAACACCAAAAGAAGGTTTTTTTTTTTTTGCGAGCATCGAATATGTTTTTATAATTTTCTTCATAATTCTTTTTCCATAGTTGAAACCATATCAGATATAGATAATCATTTTCTAACAAATGTATTGTCTTAGATTGGTCCATAGGATAGGAATTTTCAAGCATACAATCAGTTAATAATGCATTTGAATCATCTATGTAAACACCTAAATATGATGATTGTAAAAACTTTAAATATCTTCAGTACCTTTGAACAAGCCTGGAAAAATCAATCGGTTGAATGAACATGTCACCTCTTTATTCATACGGAAGTTATTTCATCTCTAAAAAAATGAAATCACATACAAAAATAGATCTCTCACTTTGTACGAAAGACCTTCAAAAGATGTGTATGAAACACCTTTAGCAAAACTTTTTCGGATATCTGTGTGCAGAAGTCAGAGGGACTTCGAGAAGTGGAGATTTTTCTTCCAACTTCATGGTAGGTAACCTTCCTTTAGGAAGGTGAGAAATGAAGTAGTTGACATCAAAAATATATGATTGGCGAAAAAAATAGAATTCTTTAAGTTCTTGAATTATATTATTTTTGAAATTATTATAGTATTTTATACTTGAAATGAAAGAAAGGAAATTTTGCATGAATCTCTCATATAAAAAAATAGAATTCTCAACCAATCATCTACCTCTTCATGTCAACTACTTTAATACTATCCCAAAGAAGAAAATATTTAAAATCTTTCATACAAAGTGGAGATCTACCATAGTACCTAACGTCATTTTATTTTTTTCTGACGAAGCGTTGGCCATTTTCCTTCTCATGGCCAAATGGATGGATTGAGGTGATGGGTATCCTTTTCACAGATGAATAATTTATTGTTGGTGGATGTAGTGATAAGGAAAGATTCATCTGCGATAGATGAAATAGGAAAACATTATATTTTATAAATTAATATTCCTTCTCTTTCCTCTAAAAAAAGTTTACACTTTTCATCACAATAAATAGAACAAGAATAATTAATTCCCTATTTCTGTGAATTCGTTGAAAGATAGACATGAATTTCATTGTTGTCTTAAAATACCTAGGTTGAAATGAAAGGCAATACTCTCATCTCAACAAATTGACTTTACATTGACCATATAACTAAAATATTCAATTTCATGATTTAGGCTTCTTGTGTCTTTCTCAAATTTGTGGTTGAATGACAATATAGAGAAAGCAAATGGAAGAAATTAAGAAATAATTATTTACAAAAATAATAGATAGCCACCATGAATTTAATAAGCACACCATAAACTATAAAGCCTACGTATACAAAGCAACAATTTTTTACTGGTTTGACAGGTTAAAAGTGGACAACAAACATAAATACAACCATTTTAACCCAAACCACAAGTGAGTTGTTTCGAGATTCAACAATAAGGTTTTTAAGATTAATTATATGCATAATCACTTAATGATAGATTTTGTGAGCAACACAATTGAAAGTTCAAAAGTAATTAGTTAAAATTTAAATGAAAGTTGAACCTATTTTCAATATAGAAATACTGCAACTCCACAATTTCACTGGTTATTTCTCTTTTCAAAGTAAAAACCACGCTAGTGGAATGACGACAACAATCACATAGTTAAACACGAGAAAGCAAAAGTAATAATGGAGAAACCTTATAAAATAAAAAGATAGAATAGTATTTACACTTCAAACTTTGATTGATGATTGTTGTATTGAATAATGATTTTGTTGTAACTAATTGTATATAAATAATAAGTAATCAAAAAAAATATCAATTAAACCTTAAATTAAAAAAACAAAAAATCAGGCAAACTCACCCAAAAAACAGAAACCAAATATTCAACACAGATTTTTGAACTTGGAAAAACATTCATGAGAAAATTAAAGAAAATATATAAAATCAATCTACTGAGATAAAGAAAATTATAAATATGGATATAAAACTCATAATACAAGCCAGTAGAAGCGTAGGGACCCAATGCATGTTTATCTGTACAAATATCTCATCATTTTATTTATAAAATATGATTGAATCACAACAAATCACAACACCAAAACATGCATTAATGAAAAATTGACAACAAACGGATTTCTATCAAACATACATTCTACGCTATTTTAAGTAAATTTGCACTAACCAAATGCTACTTACCAAATGCCATAAACGTTATATCAAAGAAAGAATTTCTTGATAAGCGATATTTGTGGTGCCTGTAGCATGGTTTGTAGGTGGATCTGGTGGCTTTATCAAAACCTTAATAGATTTACTTGTTTTAGCTCTCGATAAAGTGACATACAATTGTCCGTGGGAAAATACATATTCTGGGAGATAAAGGCCGACAAAGTCTAAAGTTTGACCCTGAGATTTGTTTATTGTCATTGCAAAACATAGACGGATTGATAAAATTGAGTTCTTTTAAATGGGATTGAAGTTTTATCACTTTCAAGAGGTATAAACGGAATTCTAGGTAAAAATACTCGCTTTCCACGGTATTCTCCAATAGCAATTTCTGCATCAATGACATTTTTTTTCAAACCTTCGACAAACAAGTCTTGTTTCATTGCATAAACCTTCAGATGGATTAATATTTCGAAGTAATATAACAGGACAATTTAGTTTCAATATGAGTTCATGTGGTGGAATACCATTTGGAGTTAGCATATTTAGAAAATCTTCTTGGATACTTTGTTCGAACTTTTCAAAGGCTTCATCAAAACTATAATATGTAAATATCTCCCCGGGAATTTCCTTTAGTAAAATATTGTTTATTTGATCAACATATTCATTTTTCGGCATCAAAATGACTCTATTAATCATAGTATCTAAATTCTCTGAATAATTTTCTATATTTGGAAAAACTATGTTGATCAAATGTTTGAGAGATTTAAATTCATCCTCAAAACCTATTGTTATATCAAATGGAAGTTTAATCATCTGACAGGAGTGTTCTTTCTCTTTACCATTTCCAATATTAAGTAAATATTTACAGAATAATGGATCAAATTGTGCTCTCATATTCTGAATCAACGGTATACGAGTAAAAGAAGGCCACAAGTATGAAAAAACTAAACTTACTTTCATTATATCTTCTTTTCTTCCTCTTTAAACAATTGGTAAAACCTGACGAAAATCTCCTCCTAATATTATTACTTTTCCACCAAACGGTACATCTTGTTCGTTTACATCTCTAAACATTTTATCTAAAGCCTCCAGACTGTAACGGTTTACCATTGGTGCCTCGTCCCAAATAATTAGTTTGGCCATTCTGAAAAGGCCTGCTAATGTAGATTGTTTACTGATTGAGCAAGTAACATCATCGGTTATTTCTAGAGGAATTTTGAACCTTGAATGTGCAGTCCTACCACCTGGTAATAAGGACGCAGCCACTCCAGAAGAAGCAGTAGCTAAATTAATGAGATTTCTTGACCTTACAGCTGCTAATAAAGCTTTGTACAATTATGTTTTACCTGTCCCACCAGGCCCATCGACAAAAAACATCCCACTTTCATCACTTAAAACTCGGTGTAAAATTGTATCATACACATGCCTTTGCTCTTTATTCAAAGTGTTTGTATCGAAGTGTTTATTCAAAGTGTTTATATTTTTGTTCAACGGTTCTAATATAGAATTTATACACTGTAATGCTTTTAATTATGCAACACCAAATGACATACCTTGTTGTATGAAATCCTCTAGCATATAATTTTCAACCTTATCCCATAGTAAACGTGGATTATTAGGACTACAAACGGTTAATATGGTAGCAAATAACATTCGCAATGAAATGGGCATCTGGTAAACGATTGTTTCTGCTAAGCATAACTCACAATTATTATTTCCACTTAGTAAACTATGCAAAAGAGCTACTTCACGAAACGTAGATGCTGATACACCATTTGCAAATCTCAAACCATCAAAAGAAGTTGATCCCCTAATGTGATTTAACAAAACACGCAAGTAATATCTTTCACCTTCAGATGGATTAGCCGTAACTATTCTACGAATTACATTCCCTTGCTTTCTAGGAGTCCAAATCCGTGCATTTCCATCCCACACAAAATATGAAGGGAAATCTCTATGCAAAAGTGTTCTCGCCTTTTCATTTGTAATATTCCTACGAAAGAATTCAGTTAACATTGTCCTTCTTGTATAATCTCTACTAATAACTGCCTCCAAATTATCAGAGTCTTTATATGTAATTAGTTGATGGTCTTTGAGATGCTATTGTAGTGATATAACTGATGGAGATATTTCAGACAACACAAATCCATAAATTCTCTACATCGCTTCAGGTGGAGAAATCCATCTATAGCAGTTTGATATCTGGAAATTTCATCAATATCATTTTGTTCATTGCCATTTATGAAAATCGATATTCGATCATGACCTTTATAAACATATTTATATAAATATTTCATAGCTTTAACGGTTGAACATATTTCTACATTGATATGGCAATCAAATTTAGATGTTAAATAAGGATTGTAAGGTACAACCCATCTATTATCTAATATTTGTCCTCTGACCTTAACTTTTTGGCCATCATTACGACGTCTATATCGTGGATATGAATCGTCGTCAAGTGAAGTTGTCATTGCATATTCTTTGGGATACTTATTTTTGCATGTGTTATTATTTTCCATACAAACATTATTCGGATTTAATGTTCCACAAGGGCCGTGCAACATATGTTTTACAACAATAGGATATAAATAGGGATAACAATTTTGTCTGAAATTTCACAAGAAACTATTTTATCAACCAAATCAACTGAAGTAACTTTTGATCCAGATTTAAAAATTAACAAAAAATAAGCATGTGAAAGACCTCTCTTTCGGAATTCGATTATATATATGTATGCAGCAACGGGTCCTAAAATCTGTCTTTTAAATAAATTATTTTGTAGCTCCTCTAATTTGGCTCTAAATATCCATGCAAGTAAATCAGGTCTATTTTGCTTTTCATCATTGTGCCTTAGCTCTTGATTTATTTCTGGCCAATTAGGGTTACAAGTTATAGTTAAAAACACATTAGGTTTACCATATCTTTGAACCAACGCCATTGCATCCATATATCTCTTTTTATTGTCCCTAGGTCCACCAGTGAATGACGATGGCAAAATGATTCTTCGGCCAATTTTATCACCTCTACTTTCACCTATTTCAACACTATCAACAATTCCTTGATAAAGTTCTGCCCGTATTTTGTTTGATTATTACGAAAGTAATCTAATCTAGTGTTTCAATTTTTACATACATATCAACAACATATTGTTGTAACAACCTACCAGTATGGAGCAAAATACAATTACCTGAGTTCCGAACCTGTAGTTTGTAACAATAATACTCACGACAAGACACATGCGACCTTTCTTTCCCTTCTTCATAACTACAAGATTAAAAAAAAATTAAATAGAATAAAGTAAAAAAAAATTGAAAAATTCTATTTTCACATTATTCACCTTCAGTCTCCCTTTCAATCAATTCATTTGCACAATATATGCCATTAATATTTAAAAGGTTCTCTTGTGCAGAAGAACAATGAAGCGCTTCTTTACTGAATCTTTCAATACCCTCATGCCATCCAGACTCACCAAAAGGAAGGAACAATGGGTATTGAAGGGGATCATAACAACCAAAATAATAATATACTCTATGTGAAGTGCCTGAATGACCATATATCGATATATCACGAATTCTATCATTTGCTGATAGATCCTCATCAACCCAAACTGCAGCTACTTGTGAAGCTGTTGGTGTGTTGTAGACTCCTTGGTCTAAACCAAAGAGTCTTATTTTTATTTGACATGTATGTAAATTGTCAATATCGCTTAATGAACGAAAAAATCTATAGTAAGGATTAATCCCTAGGATATCAATCAAAATTTATCTGAAATGTTCAGTCGATTTTGTACTTCATTTTCAGTATCATAAAAGTATAATTGTAAAAAAATTGGGTTATTATTAGATGGTAAAAGTTGGTTTATGTAATTGTAAACTTGTCCTTGAACCCTAAATGTATAGATGCCTTTGTTCATCTTACACAAATCTTTGTTATATTTGAGACCAAATGATGTGAATGCAAAATTATTGTCATAACTTCTTGCAATTTTTTTGAAATTCAATGCTTCAGGTGAACTTGAAGTAAATAATTCATATAATTCATTAGGTACACTATGTATATGCAATTTTACTTTGCCATCTGAACAACAAAACCCCTAACTCTCTCCATGAATTTTTGTGGCACCACAATATTCACAAATAGTCGACTGCACAAGCACATGGGATTTAGTTGGAATGTTCTGCAAATCAAATTTTGGAGCATGCTCATTATTTGGTACAACTTCATCGATTTTAAGGCAATCATGTTCAATGTCATATGGACTATCAACTCCTTGTTGAGTTGTACCAAATCCATCTCTCAAAGAAACTGTAACTACAGTCGGCAACTACAATAAAATGAGTCGTCACTAATAAAAATAAAAATAACGTCGAGCACTGAGAGCTGAAGACAATTTATACATTCAATTCAAGCTAATAAATATAAGTAACCAAATGACTAAAATCTATAAACTCACCTTTTTCATCTTCAAAATCATCTCGATTTGGAACATTATCCATGGAACCTCGTCGTTGAGGGCCAAGTAATTGGTGTCCACCATGCTCTTGAGCTAGAGATAGCCCACCCCCCAACAAAAGGGTCAAATGTTTTGGTAATAAATAAAGACCAAAAAAAAACTGATTATACCTCCAATACAAGATTCTTACCTTTTAACATTTCAACACGTCTAGATTTCCTTGTTCGCTTTTCATAATTTGGGCTGCAATTCACATCACACACTTCAGTTAAGATGTCCATACATAAACAGCAGATTTAATATTTATATTTACACAACACACATGCACACATTTATTTAAAAAAAAAAAATCAAAGAAACACATTAAAAAAAATCTCATGACGAAAAAACTGTAAATAAGACGGTTACAACTTGTTAGTTGTTATATATAAATAATATGCTTGTGCTTGACTTTTAGAAAATATTTGCTTCAATAAAAAATTTAAGTTCTAATAAATACATACCTCCACCTAATAAAAATATATTGAAAGATGCAATAAGAGAAGTGATATGATGAAAGAAATTTCCAACTCCACCAGTTATTGCATGGATTCAATTATATGAAGAAACAAAAGAAATTATGTTATAGTTTAATCAATAATGTCTTCATTGGCATCATCAAGAGACATGTATATGAATTTTTATAGTGATATAACATTAGAAAAATACTGGATAAAAGGCATCAATTTATTAAGCAAAATAAATATCAAATCCCAAAAATCATCAAAACTGAAATACAAAAACAAAAAAATATTAACATTTCTCAACTACAAAGCTAAAAGAACATAAAGCACCAAAAATAATTGGCTGCGAAAAAAAAATTCAAAAACTAACAAGATCCGAAAAATTATAAAAAGAAAAATAACCCAATTTTTTTTTTTTTTGAAAAAGTACCTCTCTCTTCTTCGGTGGGAAGATGAAGACATCATGTCCATTTAAACATTTTTGTTACTGCAATTTGGAGAGGAAAATTTAGGCGAAAATTTAGGTTTGCTGCGAAAAAAAAAATTTCAAAAACTAACAAGATCCGAAAAATTATAAAAAGAAAAATAACCCAATTTTTTTTTGAAAAAGTACCTCTCTCTTCTTCGGTGGGAAGATGAAGACATCATGTCCATTTATGCATTTTTCTTACTGTAATTTGGAGAGAAAAATTTAGGTTTTTTTTTTCTCCCACAGAGAGAGAAATGAGTGAATGAGTGAGGAGGGAAGGAAAGGAAAAATAGAAATGAGTGAGGAGTAAGGTCACCGTAGGTAGAAGAGAAGACTGTGGAAGTTTGACCATTTCATTTAATTACTTTTTCACAGGAAGGAAAAGAGATTAAGAAATGTTTGATAGAGGAGTAATTTTAAAATAGTGATCATGGAAAAATGTAGGTAGAAAAGAAGGAAAAGTTATTGATGTGATAGAAAATATTGACCATTGAAAAATGTGTGGTTGAAAATGAGTAGAAGAATGAGAATGAGAATTAAAATGAGAATCTAACAGGGCCTAAAGGCATGCATGACATGGTACATGTTAAAAAAGGACGCAATGTAAGGCATGGCACAGGCATGGATTAAAAAAGCAGGCATCGTATACTGGATTAATACGCCATTATTGGATTTAAAAAAAATAAATTGGATTTAAAAAAAAAAAATTAAATCTCATGGTACGAAATCCTATTAACAGTGCCAAAATCAAACCAACTCTTTTATTTTATAGTGATACAAGGGCACAGAACTGCCATTACAACACAAAATTAACAAATAAAACCAATCAAATCCATAAATTAGAAACCCACTTTGAATATTTCAAACAATTTGCAAAAGAAACAACAATCACACCAGTAGAAGGGTTAATGATTAGAACAATATAAATGGCTAAACTGCCCTAGTTTTGGGAAAGAAAATCGACACTGGATGAATCTAAATTCTTTGCTTTTTTAGATTTGCACCAAGGGTGAATGATTTGTGTGAAAAGATCTCGTTCAAGGTTAGTCAAATAGCTTCTTAATGAGAGATAGAGTCAAATAGCTTCTTCATGAGATATCGACAGATTAACGATGCTAGCGTTAAGCGATTGTTCCTTCTACGGTTGAGACAAATGAGAATGAAGGAATGGGCTTCTTCCTTTTAGGGGTGAGTCAAATAAAATGAGAGGAAGTGAAAAAATCACACACGTCATTTCGAAATAGAAAGGGAAAAAAGCTATATAATTATATCAACAATATTTAATAAGCGTTGCAAAATGTTAACCTATTGAACAATATAAACAACGATTAATAAATTAATGTTACAAAAAGTCACCCTATTTCATATTAACAACGTTTACTAAATATTGCAAAATGTTTATCTTTTTGTAGTGTTTAATAAACGTTGATAAAAGATTAATATTCTGCAACATTTACTAGACGTTGCAAAAAGAGTAACATTTTGCAATAACAAAAAAACGTTGTGAAAAAGTATATATCTAAGTATCCGTAACAGTCAGCGAATGTTGCTAAAGAACAAAGTTTTAACAAGGACATATGCACGTTGTGAAAAATAAAACTTTCAGCAACACTCAATAAACGCTGCAAAAAGGCGATATTAGCGACATACATTTAAAAAATTGTTGCTGAACTCATTTATATTTACCAATTGCAATATTAACTTGTTAGAATGTTGCGATAGACACTTTTAGTAACATTCAAATAACAAATGTTGCCTTTTATGTGTTGCAAGAGACCATTTTTGCTGTAGTGTTCACCATGTGGTCACACTGAGGACTAGGGGCACCTAGCTTTAAAACATTTTATAAAAAAAAATCTCAACGACCTGGACTATGTCATTAGTGGAAGGGCAGAGGGCTAATTTTTGAACTTTGATGCTACTTGTAGTGCAGTGGTGTATATAAGTAAATATTATGATCTTCTGGTTTTCCTTAATTCATGAATGTATGGAAAATTCATTATTTAAATATCTATTCTTCCAGTATAAAATTTTGTGCATTTTTTAGCCTCTTTTTCCTATGTACGAAAGAAAAACTCAACTTTTAAATAAACTTAAACCTGCAAAGAGTATTATTTGAAATAATTTTTCATTAGCCCTTATGGATGAATAATATCAATATGGGTTTAATCATTTTTGCAAAAAATGCCATCCATTTATAAATTTGACAAAAATAGAAGATGGTAATAATTTTTATTTATCTCAAGTACATGTGACACACACATTCACAAATTTTTAGTTCTATAAAAAATTTAAAGTGCACGCTCTCACATGTAGTAACTCTTGATTTTAGTGTTATTGAACTCTTTGTTTTCCACTCATTGTGCAATCATCTTATGAATATTTTTTCACCAACTCTCTGCAATATATATATATATATATATATATATATATATATATATATAAACTCTCAATATTTTACAAGTAAAAAGTCATTTTTAAATTAAAAATATCTCAATCGCTAACATTCGACATAGAGGTGTGAGCTCTACATCGACTGCAATGGCCCAATCCCTTTTTGTCGGCATGGTTATTGAGGTCAATGGGTCGTGTGGTGGCTTTTCAAATTTTTTATTTTCTATTTTGAAAGGACGAAAACATTGAAAATGAAAGTAGTAGACTACAGTAATGAGCCACGTTTGTTATTTTCAGAATCACATTATATTATTAATTAATCATTGTTCTTGTTAAATCATACTCCAATCATTCCCAAATCATTATTCCTAAATTCCAAAACAAGGTTTTCAAATGATTTTCAGTGATTTGCTCTAATCTATGATAGGTGCTATACGGAGGAAGGCATCAGCCAACATCTTTCCAAGACGGACTTGGGCTGGAGTGCTAAGGTGCACTCGATCGTTTTCCAGCACCTGCAGTCCTTTGGCATCTACACCTGTGACATTTGGAAGGTTGATTCCGAGCTGGGCCTTTCTTACCATGTCGAGATACGGCCCTAGTGTTGTTGCCAACGCCACCTATATGAATAACAATAGAGTTTAGAAAAAGTTCGCTAATTCTATTAGAGAAAAATAAACTGTATGTAATCCAGTAAGTGAATAAAATTACCTGAACGATTGGGAGGGTTGGGGAAGCTAAATCGGTGCGTATAGCGATGAAAAATTCTTCCAATCGCATCTTATACAGTTTGGCATCCGATTTATTTACAGTATCATTCTCACCTTGGTACCATAGAAGTGCTCGAATCTGACCTCCATCTTGTAGCGCTGCCTCTGCCCTCTTTAGGAGTTGATTATACCAAATGGAACCTCGTTTCTACTCATCTATACTTGTTGCACCGATGGCACAAGGGACTAAACCAATTACCCCTAGGCTAGGATTTCGTCCTAGCAGTGAATTGGCAAACGCTAATCCAGGTCCCACCCCACAAGTTTTATTTGTATCTATGTCCTTATGTAGAGGTTCGTGTGCCTCCTCCCACATTAGCCCTGCGGTAAACTGAAGGATCGTTGGCTTTGAACGGCATTCAAGAGGGATAATATTATCCCAATTACGATGCTTCACACCTCCTGCGGCCAGCCATGTTGCTTTGGCCGCCTAATATAAAAATATCCTTATCTTCGAAAGCGTAAGGAGACTGTTGAAACAAAAATACACAACTTATAAAACCACAGCAATGAGCCAAAATCATGAAGGTAGTGAAGGCAAACATTTTTTTCAAAAATAATAGAATTATCAAAGAAATGAAGGTCTGTCTTTGAGTTTCCACAGTTTCTAGAAACAAATCAGTGGCATTTCAGCAAGTGCGTGCAGACATATTTATATGCAGGATATGCAGGCGTGAAGAATTCTATTTCAAATTTTAATTGTGTCTAAATGATTGAGAGTTAGGCAGCTGATGGACCACGCATGTGCCAAACAATCCACGTTTTCTTAAGATGACATGTATATGATTCAATCAACTCCAATCAAATGTTTTAGGAGCTAGTTTGGCATATATAATAAGTAAGAGTATTACTTTTTAGATAACTGTTTATCTCAAATATTTTATATAGGCTATATCTTGGACATAATTGATATCTCAATAAAGCAAGAAAACGTGGAGTTGTAGTGCAGTGTACATAACTAAATTAAATATTATGATCTTCTGTTTTTCCTTAATTCATGAATGAATGAAAACTTCATTATTTAAATATCGATTCTTCCAGTATTAAATTTTGTGCATTTTTTAGTCTCTTTTTCCTATTTATGAAAGAACAACTCAAAAAAGTTATATTTTAGCCTCTGTAATTTATCTATTTATAAACTCTCAGTATTTCACAAGTTAATAAAGTATTTTTAAGTTAAAAATATTTCAATCGCTAACATTCGAGATACATTTGTGAGCTCTACGTATATTGACAGAAATGGCCCAATCCCTTTTTGTCTGTGGGTGGCTTTTCAAATTTTTTTTTTTCTATCTAGAAAAAAACCAAAACGTGATGAGCCACGTTTCTTACTCTCAAAATAGCATTATATTATTAATTGTTAAATCATACTCCAATTTTGTTCCCAAATCATCATTCCTAAAATTCTAAAACAAGATTTCAAATCCTTCTCGGGGACTTGCTCTAATCTATGATCGGTGCAATACGGAGGAAGGCATCAGCCAACATCTCCCCGAGATGGACCTGGGCCGAAGTGCTAAGGTGCAATCGATCGTTTTCCTTCACTTGATCCTTTGGCGTCTACATGTGAAGGTTGATTCCCAAAAAAAAATTAAAAATAAAGGATTTTTTAATTTTTTGCATGAAACGTTTTTAACAAGATCGTGGCTCGAGCTTTCCATTGAATTTTTGAATCATCTAAAATGATTATACATAGCTTCTAAAATCACTTCTGAACGAAAACATGTTAACAATATTAAAATAGTACAATTACTAAAATAATATACATATACATAATTGTATAAATAAACATTATTTTTCCTTCAACTAAATTGCATTATTTAATAATGCTTACTATTATTGTATAAATAGCTTTTATATAGGTAGGTTGTCACTATTGGGTATTATCACCCTAAATCAAGGGTATTAACAACCTAATATCGTAAAATTTTCATACGATTTTACCTTGAATTTTTAGGTTATTACAATTCAACAAGCTCACACTAACCCGTCAATCTGGGATGCATGGTTCCATAATTTTGTGCAAGATATATGCACACATGAATTCATTTCATTTCCCTCTTTCACTTCTTATGAGCCATTTGTACGTTTCAATGTGTATGAAAGTAAAGGATGGAACCATACATGTGCCAAACAGTGCATGTTTTATTAAGAACAATGCATGTGGTTCAATAAACTCAAATCTTAGATTCTGACGTTATTTTCACTAAAAACATAAAAATAAATATAAAGCACTTATTTTGCACTAAATATAAAGATTTTTATTTTTATTTTTCACAATAAACAGTTTATTAATTTATTTTTTTTATTTTTGAGAGTAAACATATTTTTAACTTCGATTAATATTATAATTATTCTATTATAATTTAACTACTTTAAAAATAAAAAATAAAAATTAGAGCCACATGTACTTAGTCGATATATCAATAAAAAGGGTTAGAGAATTCAAATCCCTGTGGGTCGAGGTCGAAGCCAAACAACTCTCCTTAGATTTTGAGAGCGTTTTAACTAAAAGAAAATAAAAATGTAAACATAAAGCACTTATTTTGTCACTAACCATAATTTTTTTTTCCTCCGTAAACAATTTAACCGAGTCAGTGCATGGTTTTCCACCTTTAGAAGGGTAGTTTGAATTTGAGATGTCTAGGACATTAATTGTGCATGAAAACCAAACTAATGGGGCACAATCAATGGACGTAGACATTTTAAGTTAGTGGGGGGTACAATCGAGCTTGCAAAAAATATATATTTACATTTATCTCAAATATCATCAAGTTTGGTATATTTTATATCTCCAACATCATTTTCATCACTTTTATCTCTTTCGTAAACATTGTGATCATCAAACGAAAACGCATATCTACATTTAAATTATTTTTCTATCACAATCAATTCAAGTGAAAAAAAAAAAAAAAAAATCATAGTAATTCTGAATGTTACATTATCAACTACATTCCAGTCCAAACAAAGACAAAAACAGCAAGAAGAATTCACTACCATAAAATCGCTAAACAAGATAGAAATTGGAGCATTTAAGTGGATCCCCAATTTCCATTTATAAAATATCAAACCAAAATGAAACTATAGAATGACAGAGATGATAAAGATATATTTGATTAGAATGATTCAATTGAATTTCTTGTATAGTACTATGAGATATATATATATATACATACGGTGAGAAGAATCTAGAAGAAGAAAAAATCTACGCTATTTCTCTACAAAATAAAATGGTTGGCTACAGAAAAAAAAAAAAAAAAAAAAAAAAACCGCGTAACCATAATTATTCTAACAGAAAAGGGGTCCCATTTGCTTCATTAACAGAATCCTTCTATCCCCTGTCATCACTCACGTTGGTATCCTCCAAATCGTGGCCTTCTTCCTGCTGATCCAAATTCCTATTAGTTGAAATTGGCTGCTGCTTATTCTTCATGAATTGAGCTTGGTATTTTAACATCCCCCCGCAAGATGGAGAGTGGATGTCAAAAACTCCCATCTTGTCCATAAGTTGATAAAACTGAAACGAACTTAAGGCCTTAGTCAAGATGTCAGCAATTTGAGATTTACTACTAAGATGCTTAGTAGTCACACTTCCTTCTTGAATCTTGTCACGTACTAGGTGGCAATCCAGCTCTATGTGCTTTGTTCTTTCATGGAAGACCGGATTTACGGCTATGTACAAAGCTGATTTGTTGTCACAAAACAAATTAGCTGCCTGTGTATGATCAATTTTCAAGTCTTGAAGAAGATACCTCAATCATGTTAACTCACAACACACGTTTGCCATTGCTCTATATTCTGCCTTTGCCGAAGACCTAGATATTGTATCCTGCTTCTTGGATTTCCAGGATACTAGAGAAGAACACAATAACCTGTTACACTTCTTCGCGTATCTGGACATGCTCCCCAATCTGAATCACTGTAAGCATTAAGTTGTAGATTGGAACCAGTAGGAAACAACAGTCCCTGTCCTGGAGCTCTCTTTATGTATCTTAATACTTTGTGAGCAGCATTCAAGTGAGAAATGCGAGGAGTGCTCATAAATTGACTCAGCAATTGAACTGAATATGAGAGGTCAGGTCTGGTGATAGTTAGGTATAGCAATCTACCAACAAGTCTTCTATAAATCGTAGGATTAGGAAGAACTTCACCATCAGTTTTAGATATCTTGACATTCTGATCCAAAGGCACTTTGGCTGGTGTACATCCTATTGTTCCTGAATCAGATAGCATGTCTAAGGCATACTTCCATTGACAGATATAGATCCCTATATTGGATCTTGCTACTTCTATTCCCAAGAAATATTTCAATGTTCCCAAGTCTTTGATCTTGAATCTCTTGTCAAGTAAACTCTTGAGGAAATCAATTTTGTCCAAACTGTCACTTGCCACAATTATATCATCTACATAAACAAGAATACAAATAAAGGAGTTCTCTGTAGATTTTGTGAATAGACTGTAATCAGCCTTTGATTGAGTGAATCCATGCTCGATGATAAAGGCCAGGAGCTTGGAGTACCATTGTCTGGATGCTTGTTTGAGCCCATACAAACTCTTGTGCAGCTTACATACCTTTGAATCACCCACATTAGAATGTCCAGGAGGCATCTCCATATACACCTCTTCATTTAAATCACCATGTAAAAATGCATTATTCACATCAAATTGATGTAAATGCCATCCCTTCACGGTTGCAATTGCAAGTAAAGTTCTAACAGTCACCATTTTTGCTACCGGTGAAAATGTTTCATGATAATCTAGGCCTTCCTGCTGCGTATATCCCTTTGCCACAATTCTGGCCTTGTTTCTTTCCACACTCCCATCAGCCCTATACTTTACTTTATACACCCACTTGCATCCAATAAGCTTCTTATCAAGTGGAAGATCTGTTATAGTCCAAGTTTTATTTATTTCAAGAGCAGCAAGTTCAGCATTCATAGCTTCACACCAGTTTGGCGAGGAAAGGGCTTCTTGGTATGTATTAGGTTCAGTGTGTGAGGATATAGTTGCAACAAAAGCTTTGTGCTTGTTAGAAAATCGATGATATGATAAGCTAGCATTGAGAGGAAAAGCATTACCTGGAATGGTGAGGCCCTTCTGCTCATCCAACTTCTGTGATGGATGAAGCGAGGTTTGCTGGCAGGTGTAGTTTTGCAAGTAAGCAGGGGTCTTCTTGGTTCTTGAAGACTTACGAAGTGGAAGATGGTCATTTGTGGTGTTGTGAGATGACTTTGATTCTTGCTCTTGAGAGTATGGGAAAGGTGAATTTGTGGAGGGATTATCAGTCTCATAAACTGGTGACTCATGAACTGGAGGGGAGTTTGTATGATTTGTTCCTGATTCTATTGGCTCTACTTCGTTAAATGTAGTAGGCGAGATGTAAGCATGGGACTCTGTATTGATAGGTACATGCTGCAATGGTTTTGTTTTCTCAGAATTACTGCTACTTTTGTAAGGAAAAATGTCTTCATAGAACACCACATTTCTTGAAATGAACACTCTCTTGGTTTCAAGATCAAGTAGTTTATATCCTTTTATCCCAAAGGGGTAACCCAGAAATACGCACCTTTTGGCTCTAGGATCAAACTTCCCTTTGTGATTAGCTAAGGTGGAGGCAAAAGCAAGGCATCCAAAGACCTTAAGGTGTGTATAGTCCGGTTTGTGTTTGAAAAGAATTTCAAATGGTGTTTTGTTATTTAACAAAAGTGAAGGTGTCCTGTTTATAAGGTATACTGCAGTAAGGATGCAATCATTCCAATATTTCATTGGGATCGCACTTTGAAATTTTAAAGCTCTTGCAACATTAAGAATGTGCTGGTGTTTTCTTTCAACTATTGCATTCTGTTGTGGTGTTTCAACACAACTTTTCTGGTGGATGATTCCCTTTTTATGATAGTATTCTTTCATTTCAAACTCTCCTCCATTATCAGTCCTAGTGATTTTTATTTGTGATTAAAATTGAGTGTCTATTGAAGCACAAAATCCTTGCAAAGCAACAGTGACATCTGATTTATTTTTCAACATATAAACCCATGTGCATCTACTAAAATCATCCACTATGGATAGAAAGTATTTGGATCCATCATAACTAGTCTCACTACAAGGACCCCAATTGTTACAATGTATGAGATCAAAGTTATTTTTGGATTTGTGATGATCTACAGGAAATGGTAACTTGTGCATTTTGGCCATAGGACATACAGAATATGGTTCATTTTCAGACTTAAGAACATCATTAATACCTATTGACTCTAGTCTAGAATGAGATGGATGTCCCAGCCTGTAGTGCCAGAGATCAAACTTCTCAGTCTTGGTAGAAAATGCAGCTAACATGGAAGTTTTATTTGGAATAAGGGAAAGAGCTTCTGTCAAGCCTGTAGGAGAGACTTGGCATTGCAGCAAGTGGTATAGACCTTGCCTCACTTCACCCATTCCAGTCGTTTTCCAAGTCAAAAGGTCCTGCACAAAGCATTTTTCAGAGAAAAATATAAAACAACAGTTAGATGTTTTTGCTAATTTCCTAGAAGATATCAGATTAAATGAGAAGGATGGAACACAAAGCACATTATGCAAAATCAAGTTTTCTGTGATTTGTACAGTTTCTATATGTGTGACCTTAACCGAATCACCATTTGGAAGGTGGACCGAATAAGTCACTTTGGTTTGAATAGAACTGAAGAAGGAAGTGCAATAGACCATGTGGTCTGTTGCTCCTGTCTCTATTATCCACGGCACATCAGAATTCTTGTAAATTTTGTTCCTATATGTACAAGGGTAAGGTGAAATACCAGAGTGTTTTGGGATCTGTGTGTCTGTAGGAGTTGATGCAGTGAGGCATTGAATGTTTTGTGACTTGAGCAAAGCTAAAAGCTGTTCATGCTGCTCTTGAGTGAATGTCACCTGATTACTATTCCCAGCATCTTCGTGTCCTTGCAAGGATACCTGATTTGCTGAGAAATTTCCCCTTCTATGTAGCTTGTGTCCAGGAGGGTATCCATGGATTTTGTAACATTTGTCCACAGAATGTCCTAGCATATGGCAGTGGCTGCAGACTGATTTGTTAGGATTAGCCTTGAAGCATCTTTCTATTGAATGTCCAGGGACCTTGCAAAAGGTACAATAATATTTCTTTTGTGTTATTCCACTTTGCTTCATTCCATCATTGAAATTGCTTTTGGCGGCCAGTGCCATTGAATCTGGTATGGAGAGGTCTGAAATTTCCCTTCTCTTTTCTTCTTGTTGGATTAAAGAATATACCTCATTGAGAGTAGGAAAAGGCTTAATCAATAGAATTTGGGCTTTGAGTGCTTTGTAAGAATCATTTAAACCCATTAAAAACTTCATTACCCAGTCTCTTTGCTGATTCAACAACAGGTTTCAGTCCTCCACAGGTACAATTAGGAATTGATTCATAGTTTATTAATTCATTAAGGAGAGTCTTGTATTTTGAGAAGAAAACACTTACAGCATCCTGATTTTGCTTTATGGCAGTAATGGCTTGTTTTACCTCATAAATTCGTGGGGCATTTTGATGAGCTAGCTGATGCTCTAAGTCCAGCCAAAGTTCTCGAGCTGTGTCATTATACAATGTGCAGGCCTTGACATCAAAGGACATGGTGTTTTGTAGCCAAGCAATTATTATGTCATTGCACCGGAGCCAATGATCCATCAAGGGGCTACTGGGATCTGCTGGCTCAGAAAGGCTCCCGTCAATGAAGCCTAGTTTGTTTTTGATTCGGAGAGCTCTCTTCATAGATCTTGCCCAAGCATAATAGTTAGTGTTGTCAAGTAGATGAGTAACCAGGATTGCTCCAGAACTATCATTACCACCAATGTAGTAAGGGCTGTAGGGATCATTAAAATTTAGATTATGATGGTTGTTTGGTGCTGGGTTTGTTTTAGCATTTTGATTGTCATTTTGATTTGGATTTGGATTTGTTGAGTCAATTGCAGTGTTATGAGCATCAGCCATAGCTATAGCTCTGATACCATATAAAATATCAAACCAAAATGAAACTATAGAATGACAGAGATGATAAAGATATATTTGATTAGAATAATTCAATTGAATTTCTTGTACAGCACTATGAGATATATATATATATATATATATATATATATATACGGTGAGAAGAATCTAGAAGAAGAAAAAATCTATGCTATTTCTCTACAAAATAAAATGGTTGGCTACAGAAAAAAAAACAAATTGCGTAACCATAATTATTCTAACAAAAAAGGGGTCCCATTTGCTCCATTAACAGAATCCTTCTATCCCCTGTCATCACTCACGTTGGTATCTCCAAATCGTGGCCTTCTTCCTGCTGATCCAAATTCCTATTAGTTGAAATTGGCCGCTGCTTATTCTTCATGAATTGAGCTTGGTATTGTAACACCATTTCATAAAAAAATACAAAAGAAATCATTAAAAAGTAATAATTTCCCGAAGAATGAGATATATAACTTTTCATGAATAAATCTTTCATGTTCTTTAAAAAATTAAAACTTCATTCAAAGCTTTTGGATTTTTAGAGCTCGGGTTCTTCTGCTTCAAATATGATTTTCTTTAAAAGAAAAAAAATGAAAAATTAAAGTTGGTGGGTCAAGTGACCTATCGGGACCCACTGTTGGTCCGCCAGTGCTTGCAAATAATATTTTCTGAGATTTATATGAATTTTTATCTTCCACTTTTTGGGTTGTTCAGATAGTGATATTTCTGAAATTTGGGGTTTTGCAGGTCATCATTAATGTACGCTTATTACCGTTTCTCAGTTGGAATATAATAACTGTCTATTATTGAAGAAGTTTCATAAGGACTAGAACAGATTATGCATGAACGAATGTTGTTGAAGCTTGAAATAGATTTACGATGTAGCATACTAGCATTATGCCTGACGTATTTTCTTGCTTGAACTCAACCTAATTAAGTAAATGACGTCCACAAGAGTGTAGCTCAAACACACCATAAGGTAGGTTATTTCCTCCCCCAAAATTTCGTTCCCTTAAGGACCCGGGCCTGGGGAATTGCAATTCTGCTAATGTAAATGATATTCGAACAATCACTAGCGAATATATATGATGGTGGAATTACCTGGTGAATTGAAACAAAAGAACCAGACACAGATGTAGGTGTGATGATGCCAGACATTCCTAGTTGTCTGATGAGATGATAAATCCAAATGCTTCTATATTTTTTGAATATGAAGAACTGCACACATCTCATGCCTTTTGGTGAAGTCGGTGAGATTTTCCTGTAGTCTCTCATTACGCAGAATTTTGAACTTTCTCATTTATTTTTTCTGTTTGTTTTTTTTTTTTTTTTTTTAAAAAAAAACCAAAATCTTTTGTTTTTTGAGTATTTGGTTAAGAGATTATTGATCTGTGGCTAATATCAGTGACTTTTTATGCAACGATCTAATATGGGTCCATTCAGATAATGGCTGAGCAAATTACGTGACTTTTCTATGCTCGCTTGTGGTTTTTGTTTTTGAGTATTTTGTTAACATGTGCATAATGGATCTACATTAGAAGTTCTCTTTGAACATAGGATTCAACAGATCACTATCATATGTAACCCTGTTGTTTCCTTCGTGACCTTTATTTTTTTTATTTACATTTCAATTAGTCATGGTACTTGAATCTTTTTTTATTTTTTTATTTTTTTCATTTCAAGTAATGAGCAAGTGTAAAAATGTATTGGGAGCCTCATGTGATAGGTGCAGCAGGAAGTAAAAATGTTCAAAGAGCTAAAGAAAATTTTGATGCATTGGATGATGAAATAGATGAGTCTTAAGGATTAATATAGATGTACAAAATAAAATTGCCAGAATGTTGCCAGATACTCTAGTGATATAGGCCCCACCGTGAATGAAAAATTGTCAAAAAAATACCCCACGCACTCCTCTATGTGTTTGTTCTGACAAGATTTTGTAAGATGTTTTCCTGTACATCTATCACGGCTCAAGTCTAAATTCAAATCCTTCTGGGGATTTGCTCTAATCTACTATAGGAGCAATATGCTGGAAGGCAACAGCCAACATCTTCCCGAGATGGACTTGGGCTGAAGTGCTAAGGTGCACTCGACGGTTTTCCTTCACTTGCAGTCCTTTGGCATCAACACGTGACATTTGGAAGTTGATTCCGTGCTGGGCCTCTCTTACTGTGTCCAAATACGGTCCTACAGCTGATGCCAATGCCACCTACATGAATAACAATAGAGTATGGATAAAATTCACTAATTCTAATGGAGAAATAAGAAACTGCACGTAATAAACTATGTGAATAAAATTACTTGAATAATTGTGAGGGTTAGGGAAATTAAATAGGTGCGGATATCGAAGAAATTTACTTTCAACGCATCTTATACAGTTCAGCATCCAATTTATTTACAGTATCATTCTCACCATGATACCATAGAAGTTCATGAATCTGACCTCCATCTTGTAGCGCTGCCTCAGCTCTCTTCAGGAGTTTATTATATAGAAACGAGCCTCGTTTCCACTTATCTATACTTGTTGTGCCGACTGCACAAAGGACTAAACCAATTACCCCTAGGCTTGTATTTCGTCCCAGTAGTGAATTGGCAAACGCTAAACCAGGTCCCACCCCACAATGTTTACTTGTATCTATGTCCCATGAGCCTCCTCCCACTTTAGTCTTGCAGTAAGCCCAAGGATCGCTGGCTTTGAACGGCATTCGAGAGGGATATAATCATCCCATTTATCATGCACCACACCTCCTCGTCCAGCCATGTTGCTTTGGCCGGCTAATATAAAAATATCCTTATCTTCGAAAGCTTAACAAGACTGATGAAACAAAATTACACAACTTATAAAACCACAGCAATGAGCCAAAATCATGAAGGTAGTGAGGGCAAACATTTTTTGAAAAATAATAAAAGTATACAAGAAATGAAAGTATGTCTTAGAGTTTCTTCCGTTTCAAGCAACTAACCACTGACTTTTCAGCAAGTGCATGCAGCCGTATTTATTATGCAGGATATGCACACGTGAAGAATTCTAGTTCAAAGTTTAATTGTGTCTAAATGATTGAAAATTGGGAAAATTAAGAACCATACATGTGCCAAACAATCCATGTTTTCTTAAGATGGCATGTTCACGATTCAATCAACTCCAATCAAAGTTTTAAGAGCTAATTTGGCATATATAATAAGTAGGAGCATATCACTTTTTAGATAAATGATTATCTCAAATATTTTATACATGTTATGTTAGGAATATGGGTGTTTACTCAACTTAAATACATCATTTCCAAGCAAAAACAATGACATAAAACCAACAACTTGAAGCTCAAAATCTGGACAGCAACAATGGCTGAAAATGGAGCTTCCTTTCTCTTTGTTAATGGTTTATTTGTAGGCTCAGGAACAGCTTCCATGCAATGCAATCACCCCACCAAGAGATAGCTAGAAGAATCGGCAAAGAACCCTCTCAAAATCGACCCTAAACACTCAAGAAACACCACCTCTGCTTAGCTTTATTTCATGCCTAAGATACCAAGGTATTCTACCACCAAAACTCACCTCAAGCTCACCACTACCCTCTTGAATAAGGTAGAAACCGAGAGAGAGAAAGAGAGGAGAAGAAAGAGTGTTTGAAAGGAAGGAATGGGTCTTTCTTTTTGCCCTAGCATTGCACACGTGAATGAGAGAGAGTTGGTAGGTTTATAGATTCAAATGTGTAGAGAAAGCTTCTCCAACAAGTCTAGCAAATATCTATCAAATGATCTCAACCACCCATCTTGATTAATGGCTCACAATAATGCAAGGTTAAGAGAACCATTTCTCACATTCTTCACCTTGGTTCTCATAACACACTCTCTTGGTTGCGAATTTACACATGGAAGAACTGTTCATCATCATCGCCCACTACCTGCAAGAAAAATTAACCCGTATCAATAGTAACAAAGATAAGCATAATTTAAATTTACCTGCAGGTAGAATTTTAGTTCCCACATCAAAGGGATTCCTATCAGTGTGAATTTTAACAAGTTTAACTTCATTTTGAGCAAATTTCTCACGAATAAAATGATACTTCACCTCAATATGTTTACATCTTTCATGATAAACAGGATTTTTACAAAGCAATAAAGCACTTTGACTATTAGTAAATATAACAGGTATATCATGCATGAAGTTCAATTCTTTTAAGATTCCTTTCAACCAGATACATTCCTTAACCGCCTCAGTTATGGAAACATACTCTGCTTCAGTACTAGACAATGTAACTAAAGGCTGCAACTGTGATTTCCATGTTATGCAGTTATCACCCAGGGTAAAGAAGTATGTTGTAGTTGATTTCCTACTGTCTTTATCATCAGCAAAGTCAGCATCAACATAGCCCTTCAAAGTTAACCCCTCAGATCTTTTCTCATAACTAAGCCTAGATTTAAAGTCCCAAACAAATACCTTAATAGCCATTTCAAACCAGCCCAATGCGGCTTACCAGAATTGGACATAAATCTACTTAGGAGACTGATGGAAAAAGCAAGATCAAGTCTGGTAGTAATCATAGAAAACATGACAGAACCTATAGCATTAGCATACGAAACATTTTCATCTCTTTCAATTTAGACTCAGATTTAGGCGAATGAGCATGAGATAAATTCATATGACTGGCAAGAGGCACATTCACAATTTTACTGTCTTTCATACCAAATTTAGTCACAACTTTATTCAAGTAAGCTTCCTGTGAAATAGTTAGCCCATTCTTAGCCTCGTCCTTTGTTATCACCATTCCTAGAATCTTTCTAGCATTCCCTAAATCTTTCATGTTAAATTCAGATTTCAAAAGTTCTTTCAGTTTATTAATTTAAGACTTGCTAGATCCAGCTAATAGCATATCATCCATATAAAGTAGCAAGTAAACCTCACAACCGCTCTTCATGTCATTAAATTACAAGCAAATATCAAATTCACTTCTTTTAAACCTTATCTTCAGCACATAAGCATCAAATATCTTGTACCATTGTCTTGGGCTCTGTTTCAGCCCGTACAAAGATTTCTCTAACTTGCACACATAATCAATTTTTTCTTTAGCCACAAAACCTTGTGATTGGCTCATGAAGAAATCCTCTTCCAACTCCCCATCTAGAAAAGCAGTTTTTACATCGTGTTGTTCAAGTTCCCAATTGAATTGAACCACAAGAGCCAACATCAATCTGATTGTCTTGTACTTAATCACGGGTGAAAATATTTCATTATAATCCACACCCTCCCTTTGAGTATAACCCTTAGCCGCTAACCTCGCCTTAAACCTCACCGGATCAGTAGGGTTCAAACCCTCCTTTAACCTGTAAATCCACTTACAAGGAACCAATTTCTGATCTTTAGGTTTTTTGATGAGTTTCTAGGTTCTGTTATCACTCAAAGATTTCATTTCTTCCTGCATAGCTTTTAACCAACTTTCAGAATATTTTCCATTCACGGCTTCTTCAAAACTATCAGGTTCTATCTATTCAAGGGCTTCACCTAAAACTAAGGCAAAATCAATCATGTTTAGGGATTCATATCTAGGATTTGGCCTGATCTGCCTGCTCCCCCTATCTCTAGTAAGCTGATAATCTTGATTAGGTGGCTAATCATTAAAATGCTCAACTTCAACAGATTCAATGTTTTCTTGAAGTTCAGTCACCCCTTCAGGTTCAAGTTCAGTTTCATTTTCAGTCTCATCTTCATTTTCAAGTTCTTGATGTATAAGGTCATTAACTTCATTCCCAGGTGTAGGTTAATCAAGCTTAGTCAGCTTCACCTCAGTCTAAATACTCTTCTCAGTTTCAGATTTGTTGGTTTCATTAGTTTTTTTGTTTTAGACATGGCATCTCAGATTCATTAAAGACTACATTCCTGCTGTTAATAATTTTAATGCCTTGAACCCCTAAAACCCACAACCTATAGCCCTTCACACCCTCGGGATACCCTAACATCATACACTTGACCGCCCTCGGCTCAAGTTTTCCTTCAGATTGGTATGCAAATGCAGCACATCCAAACACCCTCAAGTGTTCCAGATTTGGAGGCTCTCCCGTCCACAACTCCTGTGGGGTCTTAAACCCTATACTGCTGGATGGAGACCTATTAATCAAGTAAGCTGCAGTACTTGCAGCTTTAGCCCAAAAGCCTTTCGCAAGGCCTGAGCTAATCAACATACACCTAACTTTGTTCATTATGGTCCTGTTCATTCTCTCAGTGACCCCATTCTGTTCAGGTGTGTATTTAACAGTTTCGTGTCTTGTTATTCCTTTCTGCTTACAGAAGTCGTCAAATTCGAAATTGCAGAATTCAAGCCTATTATTAGTTCTCAAAGTTTTAAGCTTCTTATCTAGCTTATTTTCAACAGACTTCAACCAAATTCTTAATTTTTCAAAGGTTTCCGACTTAGCCTTCAAAGGGTAAATCCAAACCTTTTTTGAATAATCATCCACTAAAGACAAGAAGTACTTGCTTTCACCAAATGTGGAGTGCTTCTCTGGGCCCCATAGATCAGCATGGACATAGTCCAATGGTCTGCTGGTCCTATGAGAGCTAGCTTCAAAACTCACCTTATGGGACTTACCCAAAACACATGTTTCATAGAAATCCATTGCTTCAATATCATCCTTTCCAAGCAATTTCTGATTATTTAAAGCTTTTAGCCCTTTAAATCCAATATGACCCATTCTGTTATGTCAAAATTCAGTTTTGTCTTTACTCACTGTAAGAAGGCTAGAATCAAATGGTATTTAAGTTCTACCCTCAAGATAGTATAGCCCATTCCTCTCAGGCCCTTTCATAACTACTAGAGAACCCCTCTTAATTTTCAAAATTTTGTTACCAAACTTGAAGGTATATCCCTCATCTTCAAGAGAACCTAACGAAATGAGATTCCTCTTTAAATTAGGAACATATCTAACATTTCTGAGCTGCGTGACGGCCCCATCGTACATCCTGATGGTTATGTCACCAACTTCAACAACATTTTGAGAATTATTGTCCCCCATGTAGACCTTCCTAGATTCAGTCTCTTTATAGTTATAGAATCAAGACCTCTCAGGGCACATATGAAAAGTGCACCCTGTGTCTAGGATCCAATTTTTGTCAAATTCTTCCTCAGACACATTAAGGACATGCAAATTTATCAAATTCAGAAACAATGCAGCATTATCTTGATCAAAATTGCTAGGGTTTCTTTGTTTCCTTTTCCATTCAAAGCAGTATTTCTTGAAATGTCCTAATTTTCCACAGTGATAACATTTCTTACCGCTTTTATCTTTTAATTTTGATCTCATTTTGGATTTCTCTCTTCCCTTCTTGTTATGGAAGTTATATTTTTTCTTTTCAGATCTTCCCCTAACAAATAAGTTCTCTTCTCGAGAATGAGTTCTATTATCTCTTTTTAATTCAAGTTCTCTTGATTTTAAAGCATCTGTGACAATAACTTGAGTGAGACTATCCCTACCATATCTTATGACATTTTTCATTTCTCTGTAAGATATGGGCAAAGAGTTTAGCAATATGACAGCTAAATCCTCATCGGTAAATATTTATCATTATGAGCCAGACTCTTAACAATTATGCTAAAGTCACTCAAATTCTCCTCGACATCCTTCCCGGGATCCATCTTAAAACTAAACAGCTTTTCCAACATATATATCTTGTTAGGTAAAGTTTTAGTCAAGAACAGAGCACCTAGTTCAGTCCATAAAGTTCTAGCAGTTTTGACATTATCAACTTGTCTAACAATGTTATCAGATAAATGAAAAATTATAGAACTGTAAGCAATTTCATTCATGTCTTCAATTTCTTGTGGTTTAGCCTTTAACTCATCAGAAAATGTAGCAAGATTATCGAGAGCATTAGCAACTCTCTGTTGGACCAAAACAGCCCTCATTGTCTATTTCCAAATCGAGTAATCCACCTTTCCATCAAATTGCGATAATTCGACCCTTGAATCCATTACAGATTCTGTAAAAGAGTGGTCTGTACTCGTGGACATAACAGAAAAGGTTTTTAAAAAATCTTTCCAGATGATCGAGTAAAATACAAATGCAGAGTTAAAAAACCAATGTTCATGAATGAAGCACAGCGATGAAACAGGTATAATGCAATTAAATATGCTTTCAGGTTACTAATTAATCACAAGAATTCTATTAATGGAATTCACAAATAAGCAACTAAGCAATCATGCATAAACCGGTAAAAATACCAAACCTAACCTAACGGAGAGTTTGGAATAATCTTACCAAACTACTGTTGAAAAACAGTAAATATGCCAAAGTTTCACAACCGAACCGTCGAAGACGTCAAGCCAGGGGCAAAACAGTCCAACTTTTTCTGTATAACCTGAAACGCAAAAGTAAACACATCAATACGTTCAGGACATCAAAATAAGGATTCTACCTGAAGGGACCGTCGCCGGAAAATGCCCCACGCGCCGTCGTCGAAAAATGCTCCTGCCGTCGAATTTTCACGCGCCACCCAGGAAGGTTTTCCTTGGTCTGCAAAGCACGCCAGTAGTCTCAGAATTTCCAAATTCCTTCTGGTTTGGCGGGAAATCTCATTTGAAGGTCTGAGCAAAAATCTGAAAAATGGACAGCTTCTTCTCCGATTTTTTGGTTCGTTTTCAGGCGATTTTTTCTGGTTTTCTAGTCAGTTTTTGGCTTCACAATCACCTCAACCAAGCTCTGATACCAGTTTGTTAGGAATATGGGTGTTTACTCAACTTAAATACATCATTTCCAAGCAAAAACAATGACAAAAAACCAAGAACTTGAAGCTTAAAATCTGGACAGAAACAATGGCCGAAAATGGAGTTTCCTTTCTCTTTGTTAATGGTTTATTTGTAGGCTCAGGAACAGTTTCCATGCAATGCAATCACCCCACCAAGAGATAGCTAGAAGAACTGGCAAAGAACCCTCTCAAAATCGACCCTAAACACTCAAGAAACACCACCTCTACTTAGCCATATTTCATGCATAAGATACTAAGGTATTCTACTACCAAAACTCACCTCAAGCTCACTACTACCCTCTTGAATAAGGTAGAAACCGAGAGAGAGAACAAAGAGTGTTTGAAAGGAAGGTATGGGTCTTTCTTTTTGCCCTAGCATTGCACACGTGAATGAGAGAGTTGGTAGGTTTATAGATTCAAATGTGTAGAGAAAGCTTCTCCAACAAGTCTACCAAATATCTATCAAATGATCTCAACCACCCATCTTGATCAATGGCTCACAATAATGCAAGGTTAAGAGAACCATTTCTTACATGTTATATTTTGGACTTAGTTGATAGCTCAAAAAAAAAAATGCCAAACCACTATGGGTGGAAGTGAAGGTGGAGGCGGAGGCCTAACCTTTCTTAGATTTTGACAATATTGATAAGTGCGTTTTACACACTTATTTAGGCCACAAAACATTGTGAATGTATATATATTGAAATATGGCTTAATTCAGTACAATTTGTATTTGTAGAACTACATTGATGGATGGAACGAAAAGTAAGCAAAAAAAAGCGAAAAAGGACCAAAACGAAAGATAATAAAAGTTCAGGGACCTGAGTGCAATTATTTCAAAGTTGACCCGAAGAGAAAATCGAGAGTCGAAGAGAGCCAAGTCCAAATTAAGTGATGATATAAAGTATAGGAGAAAGAAGAAAGTTGAAAGAAGCTTAAGAATGAAGGAATAGAATTAAGGGACCAAAATGCGAAATCTTCCAAAGTGCATTACACTATGCCTCTAGAATTGAAAGGGTGATGTCTTCTTCAATTTCTTTTCTTTCTTTTCTTACTTTTCTTAATTTTGTCATGTTAGGCTAGATTTTATAGTGTTAGGCGAACGATGAATCATGTAATGTGATATTTTGATTTCTACTTTTATATATTTGACGTTAAAACGTGTTTTTGGATTGATGAATGATTTATATGCATTATTTTTATCCATAATTATATGCGCAATGATTATGTGATTGTTGTAGTTTATTTCATCCATTCGAAAGAGGAGAAATAGATTAGACAAGATATAAATCATCGTAAGGTCCGATAGGGATAGAGATATACCGCTATACTTTACGTGAATCTCTAAGTGTTCATAAATATTCATACATTTTTATATATTTGCTCCCGTCATAGAGATATAGTCGGTGTCGTATATGAAAATAGGTTCAAACTTAATCGAAAGAGAGTTTTGAATAAAATAGGAATATGGATTCGTTATAATTCAAACATGTTGTCAAATTGTAGAACTAGAGTTGAAATAGATTGATGCATGGGAATTCGCGAACCTAGTATGCCTTTTATTTGATTGTTAAAATATCTTGCATTTAGTTATATTATTGCACGTAGAGAAATTTGCATTCGTCTAGTTAATACATTCACTTTTGCATAAGTAAATTACTAGTTTAGTTGCAATTTAGTTACAGAAAAACTAAAACACGTATTTTGTTTCGGTTAAGGTCGAATTAAATACAGTCAAACTATTAAATCTTTGTGGGAACGATACTTGGACTTAAAAATCCACTTTATTACTTGAAACGAACCGTATACTTGCGGTACTATAAGTCGAATACATTTTAGCGTGTCAGATATTTTCCTAAAAAAATTAAAAATAAATAGAAAATTGCTTATTTTGCATTAAACATAGATTATCAAGCCTGTGTTTGAATCACACGACAAGGGAAATTCCGTCTTATCAACATGACTGAGCTAATTTTAGGTATACTTATTGAAAATTCGAATTTTCCAAACTTTGAGAATGTAAATAATCTGATGTTTTTACCTCTATCAACAAAACAAGGGGCAAGCATGTAATATGTACAAGTTAACAACTAAAATACATTTATAGTTATTCTGGCAGATGTCAATTCAATAATTCGTTTCGAGTTTGGAAAAATCATTGCCAAACAATCACGTACCACTCACCTACGCTTATGGCAGAAGCTAATAGCCCCCCACCCCCTCCCCCCGCGCTTAGGCATGTGATTACGTGGGTAACACGTTTTTATTATGTACATTTAGACGATTTTCAGATGATAAATTGCGGATAGAAGTTTGGAAGGTTTAAGACGACACTATATGAAAGTGACTATGAACCCAGAAAATGTCTTGTATGGTGTAAGTCGATGAGAAGCATGACAACGATGTGCATGACTACGACAAGAAATATTGCCTAGATTCTTTTCCCATATATTCGCAATTTTGTTTATCTTTCGTTTTTCATAACAGGAGTTTACACTGCACATTCCCTTCTAAGCTTTTGTATTTTCTTTTTCTGCATATAAAAAGTCTGCCTATAGTGGGTGGTTTGATCAAAAAGAAGAAAAACATTCACATCTACGTATTTTTGTTATCAATATTTGAGTTTTATTGATCACGGAATTTTTTTATTTTTATTTTTATTTTTTTTAATGATGAATTTTGAAATCAATTGCAATGCTCACTGATTGGAGTTCATGATATTTAACGTTTCATGCGTTATTTGGTACTAACTTGGGTCCTAGGAGCCAACAATAACCTCATCAATTTTTGGTGTCAGCATTTTTTAGTACCTGTGTGCCAAATGTACACTTAACTTTTCTTGTCCTAGTTAATGATTATTTACTAGTGACTGTAAACTTCTAACTATTATAAATTCAAGGCTGAATTGATGCTTCTCTTTGATTAAGAATGCTTAAAGATTTGTATTGATGGTTGATGCACTATAACAAAAATGTCATTTTGCAACACTTAAAATGCAACATTTATTAATTAAATATTGGTAAAGGGGTCTATTGTAAGTTTGGACGGTGGATGTTGCTTAAGGGTCCTTTAACAACGTTTTTTACAAAATGTTGCAAAAAGTGAGACTTTTCGCAACCTTTTTTAAACGTTGCGAAAAGTAAGACTTATTTTTTAGATGCTACAAGTAAAACTTTTGATAACGTTTGACAAACATTGGGAAAAGTGAATTTTGGACTGCCCAACATGAAGACCCATTTTTTTCAGCCCAACCCCAAAACACTTTTTAACCTGACCCCCAAACCCTTTTTAGCCTAACCCCCAAACCCATTGCTTCAATTTTATCCGTTCGAACAGACCAATTCATCCAGTTTCCTCGACCTCCGCCTCCGTCATGCTCTCCATTCATCCCTGCAGTTCAAGTTCGACCCGTAGACGAAACTCACGGCCACAGGGGAGCAACCGCCAGGTTGTAGGTGAGCCCTTTCTCTGTTTCTTTCCAATTATGTCTCTTTCTAGATTTCTTTGTATGGGAGGGTTGGGGATGATTTAGCCAATTTGCTATTGGGGGTTGGTTTTGTGGTATATTAATTGGGCTAAACCTCCATTCATTCTAGATGTCCTCGAAATTTTAAATCTTGTTAGGATTGAGGCACCTTCACGAAAATATGACGAGAATGTTTTTTGCGATGCGAAGGAACCTCTACAACATGAAGAAAAGCTCACGCGTGGTGGATGAGAGCATTTTGCGCAACGAGGACAACACAAAATTGCCTATTTTTGTAGACAGGGGAATGGGATCACGAGGATGGAATAATGGGCTTTCGATATTATACGGCATTGCACAGATTCCGATCTCGCTGCTTTCATGCATGTTGAACCCGCATATGAATGCCACCGAGTGTGTCTGGGTATCGAGCGAATTGTCTCATGGTTAGAGACAACATGAGATATGCCATCTTTATGTGAGAAATATATAACCCAATTTAGCACACAACATGTTTGTTTGAAATCCTTACTCATCTTCCCATTCTGCATTGCACGATTGCTTATACTCAGTGTAAGCAAATTATGCAGACAAGTGTTATTGAAATGTCTGATCCACACATAGTGGTGGCAATGGGTCGAGTCGAGTCAGCTCGACTCATTGTCCTACGAGCTCGGCTCGGCTTGGGCTCGGGCTCAACTCGTTGCCCAATGAGCTCGTTGGGCAACGAGCCGAGTCGGGCTCGGCTCGTGAAAAAAAATTGAGTTCGACTCGGCCCACGAGCTCGTGGTTCGTGGGCCGGGACGAGCAGAGTAACGAGCCGTGTAGGAGCTCAGCCCATGAGCTCGTCTTTTTTTTTAATATATTTTTTTATATTATTTAATACACGTTTTCTAAATTTTTTTAAAAAAAATTGACGGCTCGGCTCATGGCTCATCAAATACGAGCTCACGAGCTGCTCGGCGAGCAGCTCATCTACATGACGAGCCTAGCCCAGCTCGGCTGGTTTGACATTTTCTAAGCTCGGCTCGTGGTTCGGGCTCGCTATTTAGGAGCCCGAGCAGCTCGTGGCTCGTTTTAGACGAGCCGAGCCCACGAACTACTCAACTCGATTGCCATCACAATCCACACATGTAGGGTAAGAAAAATTTTGGCATATGAATATGATTATTGGCAATTTCCATTTTTATTCTGTTCTTATTTTTTGTATTTCCTGGAAATTAAAAAAGGTTGCATTCTTCTGTTTTGATTTGCAAATTTATACAAGTTTCTTAAATTACGCCATGAAAATGATCCAAGATTTTACTATTATTTTTAACTTGGAAAGAAGATATAGATCTCAGTTCATCTATGAACTTATAAGCATGTTAATAAATATGGTTGAGGAAATTTATAGGATCTCAATTCATTTATTAACTCATATTTGATGTCGGTTTGAAGGAGCAGATGACGCCACTCTCTGAATACGATGATAGACCGTAAGGGGAATGAATATACACACCATTATTTGAAGTAGTCATTTCTTTTGCTTTTCATTATTTGACCATCTGTATTTATCAAATGAGTTACTATATGGGTAAAGAGACTTCATCATCAATCAGTTACTATTGGAGATTAGTCATTAGTTGATGAACTCAAAAAGAGGCTCTGCCCAATAGATGACAACTGTGCGGCGAACAAATTGAAGAATGACACGATTAAGTATGTAATTAGAGTATTATCCAGAAGTTTGGTGTTGCAAATGTGACAATCTTCATGCCTAAACTGTATTAAAATTTTATTCCTAATTTTATTTCATTTTGAAGCTCTTTTTTTATTCAAATGGTGGTGTATCACATTCTAATGTTCTAGTGTATGGATTCAAAAATTTGTAATGCAATTATCAATTTTTATGCAATTTCAAAATTTGTTCAAAATGAGTCATTTTCAATTTTGCGAGTCAATTTACATAAATTGCTGTATAAAATTTTAAAAAAATGGATACGGCAACGTTTTAAAAAAGTTGCCAAAAGTCTTGTTTGGCGAGCTTAGCTCTCGTCGTGTAGCTGGTGCTTATCGACCGGCAGACCGACAATAATTTTTATGTGGTTGAGTAATAAATAGGGCCTAGCTTCCAAGGTTTTTTGGGTTTTGGAATAAACTTCTATCTTTCGCAACGTTTTTAAAACGTTGTCATATCCTATCTTTCGCAACGTTAAAAATGTTTTCGAAAGTAACCCACTCTACAACGATACTGAGGTTTGCAACATACGAAAAAACGTTGCAAAATGTCTTCAGCAACGTTTTTTGAACGTTGCAAAAGATTGTTTTTGTTGTAGTGATGTACTGATATCAAGGGCAGGAAGCGGCATACAACATTTTATAAAACTAAATCTCAATGACCTGGACTATGTCATTAGCGGAAGGGCTAATTTTTGAACTCTTATGCTACTTGTAGCGTAGTGGTGTACATAGATAAATATTTTGATCTTCTGATTTTCCTTAATTCGTGAATGAATGAAAAATCCAATATCTAAATATCCATTCTTTCAGTATTAAATTTGTGCATTTTTTAGCCTCTTTTTCCATTGGACGTACAAAAGAAAAATTCGCCTTTTAAATAAACTTCAACATGCAAAGAATAATATTTGAAATATTATTTCGTTGTCTGTAACAGTGTAATTGATTAAAATATGTTGAAATGGTAGGTTTAGGTTCCTACTGCCTTTCATAACTTAATTAAGTTTCAACCCTCGCCTATTTTTAGTTGATAATTAGATAAAATCAATCTCAACCTGAAATCGTTAAATTCACGTGTTTCAAGTTAAATATCAATTTACTTATTTTTAATTGATAATTAAATTTGTGTGTTTCAAACTACTACTAGTTTTAATAAGTTGATAATCAATCCTCGTAGATTGGAGACTCTACTCCTTGTATATTCCTGTATAGCATACAATAAACTTGCGGGATAATTTCGCTTCTAAGAATCTTAGGAGAACTCTTGATGGTTAAATTTCATTGAAATAGGCTAAATCCCAACATCACTTAAAAGGGTTAAAAACTATGTTGGCACCAAGCATTTTAATTGTATTGTACTTTAGTAAATGGAGTTTTCTTTCAACGTATATATTGACCAAACATACAAGAATTATTTCAATTTATTCATTTCCATACTAAATACTTTTGTTGAAGTGTTTAACAATGTTGCTTATGTGGCAGACTTTCTTCGTGAGATGACATTAACAAGAAAAGTAACCAACACGTTTTAAAAGTTTGGTGACGAACTGAGTTTCAAACCCTCATTTCAAACAAATTCCATTTAATTCAGCTCATCAATCAAAACCAAGAAACAATAAACGAAAAGGAAAAAAACGTAAACTTCGTTAAATGAAAACTATAATAATTTTCATTATAAATTCTTAAAACACACTCTGCATTTACCAATCCGGAGTCCATACACGTTCCAAAGCATAATGGCCATTGATTAATTTATACAGTCCATCTTTTCTTACACTCCAACGGCACCCAGATTCAGCACAGACCTTAGTATCAATAAAAATAGAGTCATTATCCAAACATTCTGTACCCAGTCCGCAGTATGAATTTTCTGGGTTCCCTGAATCAATAGTAACCTGACCAACACCTCCATCTGGTGATAAATAATACTGTGGAATCTCACGTCCCTGAATTGTGCATATGAGATTTATTGGACAATCAAAATTATTCATGATGCTAACATTAATAAGTTTTGAATATACTAAAGGGTTGTATGTTATCAGAATCAAGAGAAATATTGGAAACTGAAATTTGAAAGAATTCATGTTTTTCTGTGGGAATATTGTAAAGGTGGAATTATGTATTTCCAAACACAGGAGACCCATAATATATAGGGAATTTCTAACATCAATAAATAAGGCTATAATTAATAGAATTTATATCATCGATAACTGAGCAAGATTACACGTTACCACAAAGCCTATATATTATCTATGTTAAATATTTGATATTTGGTACTGCTATAATCCTTGTTGGATGAATAGTATAAGCTTTGTGGCATCGCATAATAATAATAATAATAATAATAATAATAATAAATAATAATAAAAAAAAGAGATCACCACATCGGAAATGAATTTTGATGACCAAAAACCAAAACAACGTTTCTAGCAAGAGTATGAAAAATACAATTAGCCCCACGCTGAACAAAATTCACTTTAAAGCAGGTTAATGTAATGACTAGAAAAATAGTGGAAAAATATTAGAAAAGAAATCAAGTCTAGAAAATATATATGATGTGTATGGTTAGATGGCATATATCGTGTTAGACTTTATTAGATTATTTATATTATTAGTAGTATTATGACAGAAAAGATCATAAGCACATGTTATATTGATTTCTTGTAACTGGTTTGCAGTAATATATGGTAATAAATGTAATATATCTCACTGCATAAGAGAATTAATTTGTTTTGATATTGAATTATCGATGAATTATGAACAAAGAAGTTCTGCTTAATTATGCGTTTCGTGTTTCTTCTTCTTCGTCGTTCTGTATACATGAAGTTAAATCAGTAATAGAAACCAAATTCTACCCACTTGTTGGTTTTATTTACTCAAATTTATAATATAAAATAAAAGGACAACAAGAAAATGTTGGTGCAAAATTGAAGAATCCACTGTCACAAGAGATCATGGCACAATTTTGGAAGTAGATTTTAATAAAGCTACAGAAAACTTGCTGTAATTTTTCTTATTTGCTGAAGAAGTAGGGTGAAGTATATATACAGATGCATACACGGCCAGCCCTATTGAATTGGGCATTCTATTGATGGTAGACTTCTAAAATCCTTTGACCTCTTTACCATAATAAATTATACTAATATATTACATCAGATATTGTGCAAACAGAATTAAGGAAAGTAGATTATGTTCCAATACGCCCCCGCAAGATGGAGGACGGGAGGACACCAATCTTGGACCGAATGCTGGAGAGTTTGGAGCCAGGAACTGGTTTCGTCAAGCTGTCAGCTAATTGATCAGAACCAGAGACATGGGAGACTCGAAGCTTGCCATTCTGAACCTTTTCGCGAACAAAGTGGAAGTCAAGCGCGATGTGTTTCATGCGAGAATGGAACACTGGATTGGCGCACAGGTAGGTAGCGCCAACATTGTCCGAGTAGATAACAGGAGATGAGGGTAAGGAGAAGCCAATTTCATGAAGGAGAGCTTGAAACCAGGTGACTTCAGCAGTCGTAGCAGCAATGGACCGATATTCAGCCTCTGTGGATGAGCGGGCAACAGTACTCTGTTTCTTAGAGCTCCAAGAGATTGGATTAGAGCCAAGAAACACAATGTAGGCACCAGTGGATGTCCGGTCAGTGATGTTGCAGCCCCAATCAGCATCAGAAAATGCATGAAGAGAAAAAGGAGAATTCTTCTGAAGTAGGAGTCCATGATCAGCAGTGCCATGTAAGTACCGTAAGACACGCTTGAGGGCAGACCAGTGGACCGAAGTAGGCAAGTGCATGAATTGGGAAAGCTTGTTGACAGCAAAGGCCACATCTGGGCGGGTTAAAGCCAAGTACTGTAAGGCACCAAGGACAGAACGAAATTCAGAGGGATTTGCCAGAGGTTCACCTTCATGCAGTGCCGGGACATGAGAAGTCGGCATGGGACTAACAGCCGGCTTTGAGGATGACATACCGGTGCGTTCGAGGAGGTCAAGAACATACTTGCGTTGGGATAGAAACAAACCATGAGCTCCAGAAATGACCTCCATGCCAAGAAAGTAAGAAAGATCACCCAAATCCTTAATCGAAAACCTGTCGGCAAGCTTCTGAGTACAAGCGGCTATAGAGGAAGAGGAGTTACCCGTTAGGATAATGTCATCGACGTAGACAAGGAGAAAAAGAACCGTAGACCGCTGGCGGAGAAAAAATAGAGAGGCATCAGCTCTGGAATTTTGAAAACCAATACTAACGAGGAACCGCTTGAGTTCAGAGTACCAGGCACGGGGGGCCGTGTTTGAGACCATAAAGGGACCGTTGGAGATGACACACATAATCTGGAAATTGTTGATTAACAAAACCCGGGGGTTGCTGCATATACACATTTTCAGACAAGGAACCATGCAGAAAGGCATTATTAACATCCAGTTGCTTGAGATGCCATCCATGTAAAACGGAGAGGGAAAGAATCAGACGAATGGTCGAAGGTTTGACGACCGGACTGAAAGTATCACAATAGTCCAGCCCGGGGCGTTGAAGGAAGCCTTTGGCGACCAGGCGGGCCTTAAATTTATCCAGAGATCCATCGGCTTTCCGCTTAATGCGAAAAATCCACTTGCAACCAATGACATTGTGAGAGGTGTCACGGGGCACAAGGGTCCAAGTCCCATTTTTAATTAGCGCATTATATTCATCGCACATGGCGAAACGCCAGTTCTGATCTTTCAAGGCTTGAATGGCTGTGGTTGGCTCTCGAGGAAATTGGCAGGCATGGGGGGAAGCAAGAAGGGCGGTTTTGCTTCTGGTGAGCATGGGATGAAGAGGCCTGGGGCGAGGAGGCGGGGGAGGTGCAACCGGAGGACTGGGAGGCGGTGGGGAGAGGACAGTGGGAGGGGGGGAAGAGACAAGGCTGATGTCGTTTGGAGGCACAGTGGCGCACGGTGGAGGAGAGTGAAGAAGGTGAGTAAGGCGGCGAGTGGGTCGCAAGTGCTCTGGGGAGTTAGGGGAAGGTGTAAGATGAGGAGAGGAGAGGGACGGTGTGATGGAGGAAGGACTGGGGACGGGTGTATAGGTGCTGGGAACAGGTGTGGCAGTAGGAAAAGATGGTAGTGTGGAGGCAGTGGAAGCGGATAGGGAGTCCGGAGGAAGGTCAGTGGAGGGCGGAGAGGAGGGGCCGGATATAGGGGAGGAGGGGAGAGGTGAGTGCACGGGAGCGAGTGGAGGAACTGAGGGCAGGGAAAGCACACCAATGGGAGGGCCACCTGATGTGGTGGCCACAGGCGAAGAAGAAAAAAATGGAGCACTAGCGTCGGATGATGGAGAGGGAGAGGGGGAGGTCGCGAAGGGAAAGACATGTTCGACAAATTTGACGTGACGGCTAGTGTATACACGACCAGTTGAAATATGGAGGCAGTGGTAAGCACTCTGCGAGAGACTATAACCAAGGAAGACACATGGTTTGGAGCGAGAGTCAAGCTTGTGAGAAGTATACGGCCGGAGCCATGGATAGCAAAGGCACCCAAAAACCCGTAGTTTCGAAAAATTTGGGGAAGACTGATATAGCTTTTCATAGGAGGTGAGTTATTGAAGGTTGATTTTGGGAAGGCGATTGATCAGGTAAGTAGCGGTGGTGAAAGCATACGGCCAGAAATTAGTTGGAATGGAGGCGTGTTGGAGGAGGGCCTAACCAGTTTCGACAACATGGCGATGCCGCCGTTCGGCATAGCCATTGTGTTCCGGGGTATGAGGAGGAGTAGTGAGATGACTAATGCCATTTTCCGAGAGATAGGAGGTGAGAGCAACGTATTCGCCACCATTGTCGGTAAATAATGTGGTGATGGAGGCATTAAAAAATTTTTCAACAAGGGCACGGAAGCGAACGAAGGTAGCACGAACGTCCGATTTTTTCTTTAGGGGGTAGAGCCAAACATACTTAGTGAAATGATCAATAAACACAACGTAGTACTTGTACCCATCGGTAGATATGATCGGGGAAGTCCATAAATCAGAGAAAACAACTTGTAAAGCAGTAGAACTGGACACAGTAGACGTGGAAAAAGGTAATTTATGACTTTTATTGCAGTCGCAAGAATTACAATTAGATAACGAATGTTTAAATGGCAATAAAGATAAATGCTTGCTAGATGCTAAATGACGTAGGATCCGGGGGTTGGGATGTCCCAAGCGGAGATGCCAAGTGTCAAGGCTGGTCGAGGTAGAGGAGAAGGCGGACACTGGTGCAGGCCGGGCGAAGGAGAGTGCGTACACGCCATCCTTAACTGGACCGCGCAGAAGGGGGGTACCGGTCTGCAGATTTTTGACAACAAAAGAGTCGGGTAAGAATTCAATGCTAGTATTATTTTGGGAGCAGAATTGAGAGACCGAGACTAAGTTGCGAGCAATATGAGGAACACACAGAATATTAGACAGAAGAAATTTAGAGTGACGAGACTGAAAGTGAGTGTTACCAGTGTGCGTTATGTGTAAGCCATTACCGTCACCAATTTGAACGTCGTCAAGACCGGAGTAGGTGGAGTGGAGGGAGAGATTGCCAAGATCATTTGTAATGTGATGGGATGCGCCAGAATCAAGGAGCCAATCCTGAGGTGGCGAGGCTGAGGAGTGAGCAGCAAGGTTGGCCTGGTGGTGGCGCGGCTGTGAGGCAAGAGTGGAGCTGGAATTGACTGGGGAATAACGATAGGCGGTGCAGCGTTTTGCTGAATGACCTTGTTCCCCACAGAGTTGACATTTGCCAAGGTAAGGGCGAGCTGCAAAGTTGGAGTTGCTGGAGCTGCGAGAGCGGGAATTGGTTGGGAATGTACGATGTTGGGGAGAGGAGGTGGGCCGAGAGTTATGGTGTGGACGTGTGGCGGTGGGATTGCGAGAAACAAAATTGGCTGTGACGGGCTGGAAAGGAAGAGGATGAGGCGGATGAGTGGGGTTGAAGCTGGGATTCCCTGGTAACGAGTTTTTCATGCAATTCATCAAAAGTGATGGAGGTATCACGAGCACGAACGGCTTCGGATAGACCATTGAATTCGGACCCAAGCCCGCGAAGGATGTGAAGAACCAATTCGTCAGGGTCAGGAGAGGAATTCATGAGGCTTAAACTGTCAACAATGCTCTTAACCCCATGCATATATTCTGTTATAGAGGTATCGCCCTTGTGAAGACCAAGTGCAGATTTGAGATGCATAATACGGCCACGAGAGGGTCTAGCATAGGTATTGTTGATTGTAACCCATGCTTCGCGGGAAGTTTGTGCCGCAGCAATGAAAGAAACCAGATTCGGAGAGAGAGAGCTAACAATGGCATTGAGGAGGAGTTTATCCTGGCGAATCCACAATGAGTGTTCAGGGTTGAGGACGGAGGTGGTGTTTTCTGCTGTCATGAATTTTTCTGGACAGGGAAAGGTGCCGTCGACGAAGCCCAGCAAATCAAAACCAACGAGTAAGCTATGGAATTGGATGTGCCAGGTGGGAAAATTTGTTGGGGTGAGTTTTATGGGAATCTGGGCATGGGCGTTGATGACAATGGGAGGATTTGGGATAGTGGGAGAAGATGGAGTCGGCTGGTTGGTGTTGATGGGCGTTTGGTTGATGGTGTTAGTGTTGGAGGATTCCATTGAGGCCATGATCGAAGCTTGTTAGGCGTATAGCTCTGATACCATAATAAAGCTACAGAAAACTTGCTGTAATTTTTCTTATTTGCTGAAGAAGTAGGGTGAAGTATATATACAGATGCATACACGGCCAGCCCTATTGAATTGGGCATTCTATTGATGGTAGACTTCTAAAATCCTTTGACCTCTTTACCATAATAAATTATACTAATATATTACATCAGATATTGTGCAAACAGAATTAAGGAAAGTAGATTATGTTCCAATAGATTTGACTACTTTTGGAAGTAGTCTTGTGATGGTTGGAAAATGAAATATTAGTGTAGGTGGGTTATCTCCAATCAACACCATACAAGTCTATAATTAACTGCATAAGAAAGGAGTAGAACAATAAAAAAGAAACTGCAATATCTCGAACAACCTCAAACAATGAACAACATGGCTTCCAAGGCACGTTTTTGTACTTTCTTGAAGACTTTAGTTACCCCTACAAAATCAGTGATGCAATCGGGAAATAAATACGCTTCCAGGATATAATGATGCCATTATGTTGTCTACAATGAAGAACATTGAGTCTGGCTTATTTCTGAGATACTGTTCACGAGTTGAGGGGTGAAATAATTAAATCAGTTTGTGAAAATCTGTTGATAAGAAAGAATTGGGATTAGAAGGTGAGGATGTTTTTGTTAAATTTTCTACTTGGTAAAGGTCTTAGAAGTTGAGAGTGGGCTTCATGACAACTCGGGATGATGTGGAAGGGTACTACGGTAAGTATCTGACACGAATCTCACCATTAAATTTTTTATTGACTTTCTTCCTCTTGGATGATAATAGCTCCTGTTAGACTAGATACAAACTCACTATATCCGTAGCTTTTCTGCAAGTCCTATACATGCATGAGTGTAAAATTATGCAGGCAAATTTTTTTTTCAACTTGTGCGTTTTTTAATTGGTTTTGTTTATATGCGTTCTACTTGTATGTAGAAAGGTTTTAATGAATATGGGGGTATATTACCTCTGGAAAGTGATTTTTCTTGTTCATCTGATGGAAAGATAAATAGAAACATAGAGGTAGAAAACTCTGGGGAATAATTTTGGAATTTGGGTTTTTGATTTCCTAGTAGCCAGAGTCTTGTGGCCCAAATTAAGAGTAAACTGAATCTTCTGTGTCAGAACAAGAAGTCTAGATGAAAGGTAGCAGAAAGTGACCGTGAGTCAGGCCATCACCCAGTGGTGAATCTAGCATAAATGTTCAGTTAGAACGGAAGTTGACTTTGACCGTTGACAGTTAACGATTGTAATAGCCCGGTCTGGCCATTCGTTTATTACCTATACTTATGGGCTTTCTGTACTTACCAAGTACTTTCTAGATCCAAAAATAATATGCCTTCTTTAAAGTTCAAACTGTAAAACTGAAACACCATTACCAAATATAACTTAAACATAAGCTACCATATAAACTTAAACATAAGCTACCATTAAACTTAAACATCATTACCAAATATAACTTTAAAGTCCACACTGTAAAATATAAATCTACATCACTACATCAGCAATCTAAAATTCTAAATCCAACCCAAATTTGATGAAGCCCAAGTCTAACAATCAAAATCAAACCCAAATCCATTAATAAAACCCAATTTAAGTCACAACTCACGACTCACAACTGCACATGCACAACACAGTCACAACAAGTCACAAGACTCACAACACAACACAAGTGATTGAATCAATCAACTGAAGTTACTGAACGACGAAGACAGAAAGAAACCGAACTTATCGAAGTCGAAGTGGCGAAGTCCGAACCCACAGCAGCACGCAGCCAGTCAGTTTGTCACAGAAACGAAGAAACCCCACGCGACGCCAGCCTCACACCTCAATCAGTGAACTCCAAGTCTCCAACGCCGATTTTTGCTTCTGCCTTCGACTGGAAATTTAGAAATTTCGAATGGAAATCGAAATTTGGGAATTAGGGTTTGCAAAGAATCGATTCTCTCTCGGTCTCTCCTATCATCTTTCTCAATCTGCCGGACTGGATTGCTCGTGTAGGTTGGAATTGGGGGAACTAAATTTCTTTATGGACTGGATTGGAAGTCTGGACCTAAATTATTTGGGCCTGTTGCCAAATTTCTTTTTTCTTTTTAAATAGCCCGCCAGCAGTTGAGAGCAGCAACAGGCCAATAGCCAAAACAAGCCCAAGTCTGTAGCTATTTCTTTCTTCCTTCACCATCCCAGAATCTCAATTCCCTCCATCTTCGACGCTCCAGCTCAAACTTTCGGCGGATCCAGCTAGAGCGGTCGCTCTAGCTCGCCACTAGCTGGATCCGCCCCTACCATCACCATTGCATCAGGTCCATATACCTTCCTCTTTCGTGCTACTAGTGCGTTTCTGTCCATTATGCACATGTGTCGTGGGGATGGATGACCCACTAAACACTGAGATTGGATGTAGAACGAGCATGTGGCGCATATAAAGCCTTGGGTTGTGTGCGAGTCGAATTTCACCCGTCAAGAAATAATTGTGAATTTCGATTTACTGCAGCCGAAATTATGCCAACTAGTCGTCGACCCGTTCAACGGGAGGTTAACAATTTGGGAGTAATTTAGGAATAAAAGCATCTAGAAATAGGGGTGAACACGGTTCGATTTGGACGGTTTATGTTATATTTTCAACTCAAATAATTTCAAGCGGTTTAGAATTTTTCCAAATAAAACCAAACCATTTTATTTTTCAAACCAAACCATTGTTTGCGGTTTTAATCTGCGGTTTACCTATCGATACAAACACTGCTTTGGATTTGATGGAAATTTATAGTTTAAAGTTTATCATATTTTCCTGCCTTAAGATATATTTTAAGAATAATGTATATTTCTCTATGCATTTCACATCATTTTGTTGAAGAAAAGTGATTTATCAAGTAAACATGAATTTTTGACAAGATAAACTCTGCCATTTATTTTCATGTTATGATATTATCTATTTGGCAGCTGAAACAATGTTGGTTTCGATATAATTTTACACGTACTGGAAGTAACCTCTTGCATGAATTGATAAAATATGTATAATTTATCCCTTATTGCCTTGTAGGAACTTATATTTCGCTTTGTCATTATTTTTTTATATCACTAGACAATGGCAAACATATGATGTAGAATGTTGCCACCTTTATCATATTTCTTTCTATATTGAGGAAACTTGGGTGCAGGGGTGAAAACAGTTGCATTGTTATATTCCTCATGATTACTAAATATAAATGAGTCATTCAATAATATGGTGGCAAAGCCCACATGGAATTTGTAATGTAGATCCCTTACCTTTGGTTTCTATAGGAGATAGAGGATATATAGAATTATTGAAGAACTATCAGTGTTGTAATCGATACAATTGATGAGATTAGATTAATTGTTTTTAGATCATTGAATTCTTCTCCCATCACAGTAGTTCATATAAAATTCTACTGTATGAGATGCAAATTCAAGTGCCCAAAAATTCTTTTAACTCTAATTTAGACATAACATCATTTGTTATCTGTATTAAACCCTACTTACACTTTAGCTCATGACTTAGTGGTAGAGGTTGCTTCCCATTTTGTTATCTGTATTGACACCCTATCTACATCAGTAACGTATTCAATTTTGAGACATGAACCAATTATGTCCATCCCTTTATCATGTGTACAAGTTCAACATATTTAAAATCAAAAGGCACAAGTAATCCAAACGTTATGTCCAAGATTTAATGATTTTCCAATGTGAAGAAGATACCAAAAATGCGTCGATGAAGTCAGATGAACAGAGAGGAGAATTCAAATTTTTTTAGCATTGTTTGTTTTCCCAAATTTGATTCAGCACTATCTCTGCACCGACATTTAATGATAAGCATGATGTTTACTTTGTTTAAATTTAAGTTACAATTGAAAATTATGGAAATAATACAGGTGAGTAATTTTGGTATATATTATGGAAATGTAGTATTTAATATGTTTATATATGAGAATTTATAATTTCATAAAAATATTTTTTTCAATTTAAAAAATTGCGGTTCAGATTGATTTTGTGCGATTTTTGAAAATCGAAACTTAAATCAAACCATTTTGAAACGGGTTGGCTTGGTTTGAGGAAAAAAATCGCGGGTCCAGGTGGACCCGAACCAACGGTTACGATTCGATTTGCGGTTTCGCGATTTTTTGTACAACCCTACCTAGAAATAGGCCTAAGATAAAGCTTGTAGAAATAAGCAGCAGATTAAATCCCTCCTAGAAGTAGGCCTAAAAGATATTCACAGTGGAAGCGAGGGAGAAATTTGAAAGCCTCGTACATTATAGATAACCGCTTCAATATAGAGCACAAGAAGATGGAATGTGTAGGTTCTATATGCTGGATGATGAATACCTGTCATTTTCACTAGAGATCAGATCGGCATACGTCTCGCCTAGCTTCATAATACCCTAAATGACTAACTACAAAATGAGAGGTGACCCAAAAGATCACCTCATCACTTATAAAACCCAAATAGGCATAAGGGGAGGCTTCCCAACATTGAAATGTAGATCTTTCCACCTAACATTCATTGAAGGAGAGAAGATGTAGTACAATAAACTTCATCACTAAAACATTGGGTGCTGGTGAATCTTAAAATGCAATGCATTACCATTATATGTTCAAAGCTAGGAATGGCCTTGGTTCAGTGTCTTCACAAGGGTGTGTACTACCACTACCTATTAGAGAATAGACACCATAAGGGTGCTCTTGATAGGAAAGAACCTATCAAAGGATGTGAAAGCAACTTGCAACATGTTTTTGAAGGTTGAACCCCAACCTTGAGAGTCCCCCACCGCCCCGCCCCTAGAGCATTGTGAAGGAGGTAAATCGCGGGATGTACCTCAGTAGGCCAGGGTACAAGAGCTGCCATAATGGTGCCTACAAAGAGTCAAATTTCATATATTGTAAGAGGCAGGAATCGAACTCTCACACTGCGTCTGCCAACTCAACTGAGATTACATCACTCCTGTCCTTTGCACCACTGAGCTATCACTGGGAGATGACCTGCAACATGTTCTTATGTCTATACTTGGACGTCTTTACATAGACACATGAATATTCAGTGCCTACAACGTGTTCTTATATCGATACTTAGATGTCTTTACATAGAAATGCAAATATATGGTTGGCATAGATCACAAAATCAGTTTCTATTTTCTCAAGATCGACCCCCAAATTTTGACCCTTAGGCAAAAAAGAAGGCCTTTCAACCCAAAATTGTACTAAGTTATTGAACGAAAAAGACAACAAACTTGTGGCTAATAGCTTCATCAGAGAGGACCAATACTCCAAATAGATTTCAATCCCAATCTTGGTGCTAAAGCAAAACGGTAAGTCAAGGATTAGCATTGACTTTTGGAATCTAAGGGTGTGTTTGAGCCACATTATTTTAGAAGAATGTATTCTTGAATAGTGGATTGATGAAGAATGTGTGGTTGAAAAAAGAGAAAAATTTATTGATGTGATAGAAAGTATTATTTTATTGAAAAATGTGTGATTGAAAATAAGTAGAAGAATGAGAATGAAAATGAAAATTTTAATATGTACCAAATAGGGGCTAAATCAAGCATGCCCTAAGACTAGGAATAGATATTATGAATCAAGCGTAATGAATATTGTTATATCCATAAATTACATGACATGCGTATGACGGAGAGAGTTCCACACGAGCTGACGTGACATCGACTATTTATTGATTGAGCCTTATTTAATTGAATAATTGCATATCGGGCTTAGAACTTAGGTCCGGCCCATTAGTTCATGAGGCTCATTTCCGTTTTCTATATATATTTGAATCCATTTCATTTGAAGGTATGATTTCTAACCAGAACCAAACTGCTCACCCTCTCTTGCACTCTCTTTTCCTTTGTCCGGCCATTGACTTGACCGTCGGAGTGCAAACGGTCGCCAGACATTTTTTTAGACCGGCGGCCTTTGTCTCCTAATGGGGTACTTCTTGTACAGGTGACGTCCACGTGGAGGGGATGAAGTCGGGATTCTGTTGGTGACATTTTTTTGAGGTCAACAGATTGGCCTCGTCTGTGAGAAACAGTACGTTAACCATGTTATTACCACATCCCAAAAGGCCACGGAAAAAAGAGAATTTTTGGGCAGTTTCCCTCTACCAAAACAGCAAAAATGGAGCTACTGAACTCCAATCTGAAAATTTTTCCTTGAAGAAATGAGCTTTCCAGCAAAATGTTTGAAGAAACCCAGATTGAAAAACATGCCATGAAAATGGCTATTGCCAGTCAACGATTGAAGAAACTCGTCAAGAAATTTAGGATTTATTGAAGAAAATATCCACAGGTGGGTTTGTAAAAAACATGTTTTGCTTGCTCCTCTAATTGCTGGCAATATTCACCCATATTTTTGGAAGAAACCAACACAAAACTAGAGAAAATGGCGATGAGCAAATCGGAATACTTTTTTCTATCATATTTTGGCATCAAGTTCGCAACAGGGAGCCATTATTTCTTTGGAGTTTCAAGCATTAAAATGTTCAGCAAAATAACAAAGAAGGAACATGAAAAGAAGATTGGAAAGATGGAAATTATGAGCCACCTAGCAACTAAATTTATGGAGAAAGGTTGTACATGTGTTTATAGCTATAAGAGTGATCAATCCAAAAGTAGCCTTCAATTTTCAGCTAAAGTTTCTTGGCCAATATGTAGCCACCATCGCTGGCAACGGCAATAGAAGCACCTCCAACTGCTTTAATGACATCTACTAGATATATTGGGCATTGGTTTGAGGTTGTTATAAGTTCAACTTTTCTTTTAGTCTGAGACTTCAGCGACCACCGTTCAAGCAACCTCCGACGACCATCACGTAGGTAAAAGCAAACCATCGATGAAACATAGTCCATGTATAACAATAAAACACCCACGACGTGCTCGATCAAATGCCCAAATAAAAATTTTCTCATTACAAAGATGGATTAACCACTTGGCCATATCGATTAGCCACCATTGAAGCAACCACTGCATCTCAAGAAAATTTCTGGTGAGCGTTGTTAAGGTGAACTACCGACATCACACTAGACCACAATACATGGGTCTTGCTTGTGTCCACTAAATAAACATTAAATGTGATGGTGACAGGATAATTATGGTGGCGTATTCAAATGAGTTTGGTGGCACATTATAGCTCGTTTACAGACCGATTTGCTAGCATAGATAAGTAGGCTTTTGTAGGCAAATTTTCTCTAAGAATTTGGAGTTTTGCTGTTTCTACAGCACGATGCGATCACCGTGCACAGCACCCCCTAATAGGGGGTGGGGCTCGCGATTAAAATAATCGCGGATCTTACCCCCTATTGTGAGGGGACTGTGCACGGTGTTGTGCCCCCAGCTCGGCTCAAGATTTTGGCTACTTCACGTGCCGTTTGTTGCCTCTTACCGGGTTGGGTTGTATTAAGTGATTGGATATTCTTCTTCAAATTTTAGCCCAATGAGTTTACAAGATAAAAATTGCTTGAAGGCCTTTTATTTAGCTACACATACGGGTATGTGTTATTGGGCCATATCATTTAATTTCCTTGGGCCTCATGGCCTCCTTTTGTCTAAAATTGTTGGACCCAATTGGATACTTCAATTTCCTGGTACTATCTTTGCCGGCCGGGGGCTGGTATAATATGTTTTTGCGAAAAATCATAATTAAGTTGTATAGTTTACACTAGGGGTGTCAACGAGCCGAGTCAGCTCGTGGGCCGAAATTTGAGGCTCGGGCCAGATTTACGGGCTTTTTTGAGAGCCCGAGCCGAGCCGAGCCGAATTTTTGCTCGCTCAGGAAAAAGAGGCTCGGCTCGAGCTTTGGCTCAGGCTTTTTTCGAACTGGGCTGACCCCTTTTTCCTCCATTTTACAAATTTTTTTAACATTTTTATATATTTTTGAAAAGTCCAAGCCGAGCCGGACTTGGCCCATTGCCCTAAAAGAGGGCTCGACTCTAGCTGATTCGAGCCCGATCGGGTTTTTTGCGGGCCAAGCTCGGGCAGCTCGAGCCCGCGAATTTTTTTTGCCACTACTAGTTTACAAAAATTCAAAAATCAGGTATATAGTTTAAAAATTCAAAAATCAGGTTTATATATAATTAATTAAATATAATAAAATCACAATTATACAATTATTGGTCACAAATTTATAATTAAGGTCACAAATTATTTATTGGTCACATATTATCAAATTATTAAGTCACTGATTATTTCGAGATAAAATTTTACATGTCACAATTTATTTTGAGATCATAAATTGTAGGTTACAATTTATTTGTTGGTCACAGTTTTTCAATTAGCTGGTCACAAAATTTTTTTAGTCATATTATCAAATTTTTAGGTCACAAATTTTAGGTCACAAATGATTGTTTTGTCACGGATAAATAAATAATTGGTCACACACCCAATCACAAATCCTAGTTCACCAATACTTGGTCACAGATCGAGCAAATAGTTGGTCACACACATCCGTCGTTGTCGCCACCTCCGTCGCCACCAACAATAACCACCATCGCCCATACCACCACCACAATTGCCACCACATCAACACTTCCCTTTCCCCAGTCCAATCCACCAATACTTCGACACCACACCAACACATTATCCTCCACAAGCCAGAGGCCACTGCCACAGTATCCACCATCACAGTATCCACCCGAGGCCAGAGGCCACCGCCACAATATCCACCATCACCACTTTGACACCACACCGACACCACCACCATCTGTACACAAGCACACCACCGCCGATAACTGCCACCGCCAAATTCAGTAAAGCCCACCCCAAATCGCTAGATCCACCACTACCCAAAAACGCTACCACACAAACACCATCACCACCACACAAAATACCAATTTTTGTGAAGAGTCGGTTGCCGGCCAGAGACACTACACACGGGCAGTCCAACCACCACCGCACCCACAGGCCACATCACACACCCATAGTTAGCGCCACCAACATTACCTCCACTGACACAGCCACCGCACCACCCCCACCACCACGACCTCCTGCACCACAGCCCACACCACCACAACCACCACGCCGTCCCAACAAAACCAACCAAAGCTGTAAACCCAACCCTACCGACCTGTAGTAGCGGCGCGGGAGCCGCAGAGCCAAGCCATCATCGAGCCATACAACCGCAACCACTGCGTGAACCATCTGCCACAATAAATGGTCGGAGAAACAACAAATCAGAGAAGATCTTCGTTGGTCTCCGGCAGCGGCGGCAGCGTGAGAGTGGAGAGAGTAGAGAGAGAGACGCGAGAGTAGAGAGAGAGAGAGTGAAGATATGAATATGGGAAAAATGATTTAGAGTTTGTAAATATAATATTTTAAGTATTAATTTTTTACCTGAGTTTTACTTAAAAACTCTTTGCAGGTACCTGACTTTTGCATTTGGTTCTTAAAACACCTGGTTGGATGTAATTTCTTCATATGTTTTCCCCTAAGTTTTGCTTGTTTGAAAGTGGGCCGTGAGTTTTTAAGCCTTTAACAAATGTCATTGCTCCCATTTATAAGCTTCTTGGTAGGATTATTATTATCATATTTTTTATTGGGGCTTGCTGGAAACTATTCCCATTTCTAGCTTTATTTTCCATGGTGCGATTGGCTAGGAATGGACTTTGTTTCGAGCTGCCACAATTTATTCCCATTCCATGATTTATTTTCTAAGAAACAATTAGCGGGCTTTATTATTATTATTATTATTATTATTATTATTATTATTATTATTATTCTTTGGGCTGCTATTACTAAATGGGGAATTCATAGACTTGCTTGCCTGAAATAACAATCAATGCTGGTGGATTGGCAAAAGAGGTTTCGATTTTGTTGGACAAAGAAGCATTTTGCGAAATTGTCCATTAGTGCTCCAACTAGCCATTTCAAATTAGCATTATGTATGTATTACCTTGTAGAAGTTCCCAGCAAATGCTCAATGGGTCCATGTAGTTGGCAGTCTTCTATTATTCATCGGTCAAGAAGGCTAAGTTTCTTTTGAAAATGATTGAATGAATTGGTAATTCCAAATTGTACAAAGGTTATTGGAAGCTATCACCAGACACCATTATTGTTCGTTGGACTGTACATTTTGACTATCAATGTCCAGCTCGAATTTCTCTTATTCGGAGCCCTTTGGATCATCATATTTATTATTCAAGGTAAGCTATAAAACCTTATCATCGGGGCTAGCTTGTAAGATCTCACATTATTGGAGGCGAGCCCTAACTCGTGGATTTCTTATTATGAAATGCAACATTTTATAAGTTCTCGTTCCTTGAATAAAGGAAGAGACAATATCTCAAAATATTTTCCCTTAAAAAAGGAGCAAGTTTGTAGCCAGCCAGACGTGTTTACCCTTGAAGAATGAGCCTTTTCTCGCCTTATTCGCGGGATGTTTATTCCCCGCTTCGCCAGATGTTTATTTCTGACTCCACGAGATATTTATTCCCCACTTCGTCAGATGCTTATTCCTGGTTTCGCGGGAATGTCTATTCCCCGTCTCGCCATGAAGCATCATACATGACTTCACCTATGTTCAACAGGCTCGCCTTTCAACGGCATCGCCTCTTCATTATAAGTTAATGCCAAATTTGAGGTCCACTGCAAATTATATTCGAGGAAATTGCACAATTTTTTCCAGTTTGTTCTTGAGATAATGGAAATCTCGGTAAACAAATTGCAATCATCATTCATTCAAGAACACCAACATCCCCGGCAGGCAAGTGTGTCACATGTTCATTTACATTCGATTATTCGAACATTAAAACAAACTTCTAATATGAGTTAATACAAGTTTCGAATCCACTCCAAATTATATTTGAGAAAATTTGCATGTTTTTTCTAGCTTGTTCTTCAAACAGTAGAAGACTTAGAAGGTTTATTTGGAAAAATAAAGTTATAACTAGGACTGATTCGCAACACCAACGTTCCAATTACACATGTTCATTCGCATCCAATTATGTGTTCATTAAAACATAATATTAATATATGTTAATGCCAATTTTGAGGTCCACTGCAAATTGTATTCAAGGAAATTTTAACGTTTTTTTCTAGTTTGTATTTGAAATGAAAAATTCTCTGTGTACAAGGAATTTTTACCAGAATTTGGACAGGGATTTGAAATCTCACTCACATGAGAGTGGGTCTCATGTATAAAATATTGTAAAAAAAAAAATTTCCCGCCCATGAATGAGTCTATTCGGTAAGTACAGGGATTTTAAATCCCTGTACGTATAGACTGATTCATTTGAAAATCCTTATACGTATAGACTGATTCATTTGAAATAGTAGAAGACATAGTAAAAAAATTATAATCACGATTGATTCACGAACACCGGTGCCCCTGGTATGCAAGTGTGTCACATATTCATTTACATTCGTTTATTGTACATTAAAACAAACTTTTAATGGAAGTTAATGGAAGTTTCGAGGTCCACTCCAAATTATATTTGAGAAACACTGCATGTTTTTTCTACCTTGGTCTTCAAACAGTAGATGACTAAGAAGGTTGATTTGAAAATAATAATAATAATAATAATAGTTATGATTGATTCGCAACCTCAATATTCCAAGTACACTGGTGGTCACATATTCATTTGCTTGCAATTGTGTGTTCATTAAAATACAATATTAATATAAGTTAATGGCAATTTTGAGGTCCACTGCAAATTATATTCGAGGAAATTGCACGTTTTTTTTCGAGTTTGTTTTTGAAATAATAGAAGTCTTAGAAAACAAATTGCAATCATGATTAACTCACGAACACCAACGGCACCGGTATGCAAGTGTGTAGCTTATTCATTTACATTCGATTATCCGAACATTAAAACATTACTTCTAATATAAGTTAATACAAGTACTCCAAATTATATTTGAGAAAATTTGCATGTTTTTTCCATCTTGTTCTTCGAACAGTAGAAGACTAAGAAAGTTTATTTGAAAATAATAATAATAATAACTAGGGTTGATTCAGAACCCCAGCATTCCTAATACACTGGTGCTCACATTTTCATTTACATCCAATTGTGTGTACATTAAAACATAATATGAATATAAGTTAATGCCAATTTTGAGATCCACCGCAAATTATATTCGAGGAAATTTAACCTTTTTTTCTAGTTTGTTCTTGAAAAAGTAGATGACTTTGTAAACAAATTATAATCACGATTGATTCACAAACACCAACTTCCCTGGTATGCAAGTGTGTCGCATATTCATTTACATTAGATTATTCGAACATTAAAATGTACTTCTAATATAAGTTAATGCAAGTTTCGAGGTCTTCCCCAAATTATATTTTAGAAAATTGCCTTTTTTTTCTATTTAAAAAAAAAAAAGTTTGAACCCCAACCTTGAGGGTCCCCCACCGCCCTTTTTTTTTTCTAGCTTCTTCTTCGAATAGTAGAAGACTAAGAAGGTTGATTTTTGAACAAAAGACTAACTATAACGAGGATTGATTCGCAAACCCCAGCGTTCCTAGTACACAGGTGGTCACATTTTCATTTACATCCGATTGTGTGTACATTAAAACATAATATTAATATAAGTTAATGCCAATTTTGAGGTCCACTGCAAATTATATTAGAGAAAATTGCATGTTTTTCTAGTTTTTTTCTTGAAATAATAGAAGTTTTAGTAAAAAATTGACGGTTTCCTTGAACGTCCAACTAGTGAAAATGCGAAGTTAATTTATCCCGATCCAAAAGTCCCATCTCTCATAACCCACTCCAAAATCCACTAGAATCTGAGTCATCATACAACATAAACTATTTTAAAATTTGTATTCCTATAAAATTCTATGAAGGAAGAGTCCTTATAAAATTTGATTTTTCCTTAATTTATATTATAAATAGGGAGTTGTCTAAAGACTTTATCATGGCCGGACCTGAGGAGAGGCCCAAAAGGCCTCAACCTCAAGCCCAGTTTTTAAGGGGCCCAAAATCCTTTTTTTGCTTTTTTTTTTTTAATTACTGCACTAATTTTATGATAATGGCAAAGCACTTTTTAAATTCTCATTTTCAAAACAACAAAAAGAGTATCCAATAGTGTTTGTTTTTAATAATTATTCTTTTGTTTTTAATAAAAAATAGTCAATTTAATACAGCTAACAATCAAATTTGTAGTTTAATAAATTATTTTTTACTTATTCAATATAAATGATTAATTTTATACTTTTAGACTCGTCGACCAAATGTCAAAATTGCACTCTCCCAAGTTTAATTAGCGAAACTCTTCAAACATGACATTTCTATGTTAGAGTAATCTGAGGCAATGCTAAGTTTTGTATTTTTGAGCTTAATTTGATCTGTTCTCTTAATGACATTAAATTAATGAAAATTGAATTTTTTTTTTATGGTTTTTGTTTATTATTGAAGATGGTTAGTTAGTCGATTTGCTTACTTATTGTTGTAAATGAGTAACTTTATGTCTGTTAATTGCATTTTGATTACTTTTTTGTCTATTTTTATTTTGTACGTCTACTCACATTTTTAATGCTTGCTTTTAATTTCTATGAAGGAATTCAATACCAATTCGAAGTCATTGTTAGTTAAGAAAATGTAACAAAAAATGGAGAAAAATAATTTTGATTTCTTACCTTTTCTACTATATTTTATATTTTACGAAAGAATTGCATAATTATTTCGTTGCAAGACTTGAACTTAGATGTGTATGGTATATTTCACGAAAAAAAATAATTATTTGCTATGATTTATGGGCCCAAAATCAAAAATTCGCCTCAGGCCCTGCAAAACACAGGTCCGGCCCTGGACTTTATCTATTACTATGAGAGAGAGAGAGAGAGAGAGAGGATTGCCATTTTCTCTTGTAATCATTTTCATCATAGTGAAATATTGTAGCGATAGAGAAGACTTTATCTCACATTAAGGTGAACCTCTATAAATCTTGCGTGTTCTTTACTGTTTATTTTCTTACTTTAAATTAATTGTTATTGGCGAGATAGAAGTATGGTTGATTACTCTCAACAGTATGATCGTTTGTCTTCTTAATCAACAATTTTAAGTAGTTCACGAATCAATCATTTCAAGATAAATAATTATTCGTTTAATAAGACTACATTTACCATTAATTAAATTAAGTGCAATTAAATATAATCTAATTTAATTTTGTTCAACAGTTTCTAGTTATATTAATGATCCATGTTACATCCTCTCCACAAGAACATGAACAAAAAGGGAAAAAATTATAGTGTCCCCAAATTCAGGATAGAATGAGAAGTTTGGTCGATGTTTTAATTTTTTTAACTTCAAATTGCTTTTATGCATTCACATTCTTGCATTTACATTCATAGTAAGAGTAATAAACATCCCACCAACAAATGTCCCACATACAAAAAAAAAAAAGAAAAATTAGATGGCTTGATTCGAATTTTGAAGGGTGGGGATGGATGGGGTGCATTTGAGGTAGGCGTAGGCGTAGCGTAGGGGTAGGGGTAGGCGTAGGGGTAGGGGTGGGGATTAAGTAGTACTAATAATAATAAGGGAAATTTTCAAAAATGTCACTTTTTTTGAAAATGCACCAAAAAACTTCATTGCCAATTGATTTGATAAAAAATGTCACTTTTTGTATGAATGGTCTATATTACCCTTAGACACACAAGTCTCACAAATTTAGGAGGGGTAATTGGCGCAAAACGTCCCTACCGTTGAAAGGTTGTGTGGAAAACGTCCATACCTTTCATTTTTTGGCGCAAAACATCCCTACCTTTCAAATTTTTCGGCGCAGAACGTCATTTTTCAATAATTTTTAACGTAAAATGACCAATATACCCTCCCACTTAAATAAAACAAAAGAAAATAAAAAGAAAGAATAAATTGCAACTATAGACCCGAACTTTTGAAAAAGTGTAAATAACCCACTTGAGTTTACCTTCTTCCCACACCCAACCCAACCGCCGTCCACCGCCCATTAACTTCAAAATTGAAGGAATTGATGCATCAATTGGAGCAATTGGAACTTGACACATTGTTGTAGTAACTTGAATTGAGTTTCCCATTGTCGAATTGTTGTATTGGAGTAGGTTAGGATCTTCAATTGGCTGAAAAATGGGGTTTAGGGTAGACCGAATGTTCTTGTGTTCAATTCTAAAATTTTCAAGTTTCTGGGCGAAATTGGTGAAGACCCATATGTCCATTAGGTGTGCCTTGAAGAGACGGTTCAGGTAGGGGTGGTCCCCCGTCTCCGTTCGTGGCTCCGATGCCGAAAAATGGCAAAGAAATTGCCGAATTTGCTCTGCCGGAAAATTACAACGAATTCGGCAGTTTCTTTGCCATCTTCCGGCGCCGGAGCCACGAACGGCGACGGAGGACCACCCTTACCTGAACCGTCTCTTCAAGGGGCACCTAATGGACATATAGGTCTTCACCAATTTTGCCCAGAAACTTGAAAATTTTGGGATTGAACTCAAGAACATCCGGCCTTTCCGGCAGCGTGAATTCGGTAGTTTCTTTGCCATTTTCCGGCGCCGGAGCCACGAACGACGACGGCGGACCACCCCTACCTGAACCGTCTCTTCAAGGCGCACCTAATGGACATATTGGTCTTCACCAATTTCGCCCAGAAACTTGAAAATTTTGGGATTGAACTTAAGAACATCCGGCCTATAGTTGGTTATTTGCAAGTGGGTTATTTGCACTTTTTCAAAAGTTCGGGTCTATAGTTGCAATTTATTCTTTCTTTTTCTTTTTCTTTTCTTATGTTTTATTTAAGTAGGAGGGTATATTGGTCATTTTACATTAAAATTTATTGAAAAATGACGTTCTGCGCAAAGAAATGTGAAAGGTAGGGATGTTTTGCGCCAAAAAATGAAAGGTGGGGATGTTTTGCGCCAAGGAAAGTGAAAGGTAGGAACGCTTTGCACCAAAAAATGAAAGGTAGGGACGTTTTCCACACAACCTTTCAAAGGTAGGGACGTTTTGCGCCAATTACCCATTTAAGAGTATTTAATGCTCATTAATACTATCTTTCATTACCATTAATACCTTGATGTGATGATTTGATTTTAATATTATAAAAATTAGATATATGTATATTATATTGTTTAATATGAATTTTGTTAAAACAAAAAAAAAAAACATAAAATAAGTTTGTTGTCTTCTCCACTTATATCTTTCAACTCCATTAATATATAATTTTTTTCTACATCTTTTTCACTTCTTGAAAAAGGTCTTGGACTCTCCATTCATTTTGAGAGATTAGTTCTTAACAAAATGGTTATTTTTTGAATAAAAGTTAAATAAAAAATTATCACATTTATTTGAAGGTTTTTAAACAAGTGTTAATGATGTTGTGTGATTTATGATATATTTTGTAAAGGAAAATGATAACAATGTCATTAAAGCAAAGTGTGAAGAGTCCCATTATTAAGGAAGCACATTGAATTATTAAATGTTGTAGTTGAGAATTCATTATGACCATTAATGTTGCCAACTAATTCTTCCAAGGTACCAAACAATGTATCATGTTTTAAGGTTTTTCGGCGCTCGAAAAATGTGTACTGTTTTAAGGCTTTTCGGCGAAACCCGACAGTTGAACACTTGACATAAGAATTTATTTAACCTTCCATTTTGCTTAATGTAAAAATTGATAGTTCCACTTGTATGCTATAACATATCGGCATATTCATTGTTCATGTTATTTATCGTTGCAATTTCAAAATTTTAGGTATGAACAATCATCTGAGATTCATCGTGTCGCATGGAGGCAAGTTCATTCATGTCGATGACGAATGGAAGGGACATGGGACAAAACCACTTCCCTTTTAGTACCGAGAAGTATTAATCTAGCCGGACTTGTGTTAAGGTTGAATGACAAACTTGGTATCGTCAATCCCCGAACTAAATTGGAATTGAAGTTCAAAGTCCCAAACATGAATATACCCCCGACAAAAATACGAGAAGATGAAGACCTACAATGGTACATATCAGTTAATAAGGAAACTGGTGTCTGCGTTACTACTGTAGAAAATGAATTACCAAGTGTTGACATTCGGACCGATTCTAATCTTCATGATCGGTCGTATGCCGCAGCAGATGGTCCTGAACATGTACAAAGGCACGAGCTCAATGTTCAGCGCAGTGCGTCAAACACCCATGCACTCGACTTTGGAAATTTTTTGGATTTTGGGGCTGTACCATTAGATGAGAACTTTGACAACCCGTTGGATGGTGAAGATGCTCCTAATATTCATGTCGTAGACGAGGAATATTCATCACATTACAAGAGTTCGGATAAATGCAAATTAATTGAAACTGTGAATACATCCGATCTCGCCGAAAGGAATATATTCTTCAGCAAGAATGATTTGTACTTGAAAATTCGTTTACTCGCCTTGGAAGACAAGTTTCATTTTCGGGTAAGCAGGTCTTAGCCTTCAAAAGTTAACTGTTGTATGCGCGGACAACAATTGCAAGTGGATGCTACGTGCTTCATGTGTGAAGCAGTCTGCAATTTTCATGATCCGTAAATTTAACAATGTGCACACATGTTTCATAGAGTTTCATCATAACACACATCGACATGCCACTACTTCTGTAATTGTCGAGCATATTTTGAGGAAACTAGATAACCCAAACCGATCATATGATCCCATCACTATTGCACGTGACATGGAACGTGATTTCGGTGTGAAAGTCAATTACCAAAAAGCATGTAGGGGGAAGGTTAGTGTTTTACATATGCTACATGGTACACCGGAGGTTGATTTTCAACAACTATCTTCTTACTGTCACGTCCTAAGAGAGATGAACCCGGGGGCAGTAACCCACATAGAAGTCGATTCCCGTAATAGGTTTCATTACTTCTTCCTAGCTTTCGGTGCATGCATTCGTGGTTACTTGCACTACTTGAGGCCCGTTATTTGTGTTGATAGTAGTCACTTGAAAGGTCCATATAAAGATACACTGCTACTGGCAACTGCTCAAGACGCTAACAAACAGATTTACCGCTTAGCATGGGGCATCGTGGATGCCGAAACAAATAAGTCATGGATGTAGTTTCTGTCGAACTTGAAAAATCTTATAGGCGACTCAGATAAACTCGTTTTCGTTTTGAACAGGAAAAGTAGTATTGAAAAAGTCATTTTTCATCTATTTCATTTGTCTCACCGTGGATGTTGTATCTGGCATATGGAAAAGAACTCAATACAGATGTACAACAACGTAAGTACCATATTTCTATTCAAACGAGCGGCTACAGCTTATTGAGTCGAAGAGTTTGACAGACTAATAAGACAGATTCGTAGTATCAATGAATGTTCGTATGGTTACTTGGAGCGAGCAGGTTTTTCATTTTGGTCACGAACACGGTTCGTCGAACAGCGGTACAACATTGTGCAAACAACAATGCAGAATCATTGAACTCAATGTTGAGACACGCCCGTTCGGTACCTATCACGTGTTTGGTTGAACACATTAGGGCCACAATGCAAAAGTGGTTTTACAAGCTTCATGTCAATGCCACCGAGTGTAATACCGTATTGTCAACAAGGATGGAGAAAGAGTTACAGACAACTTTCGAAGCTGGTACTAGGCTTCGAGCCCATGGACTGACAGTGAACTTAACTCAGGTCGGAATAGCCAATGACACTGACGTTGTAGACTTCTCCGACAACACGTGCACTTGTCGAGAGTTCCAACTTAATCGCATGCCTTGTGTTCATGCAACTCGTGCGGCATGTTTGACAGGCAAGTCGTTGTACGACATATGTTCACCATATTACACATCAGATTACTGGAAGGGTGCCTATAGCGAAACAATATATCCTTTGATGCGGGAAGTGGACTGGGTGGTTCCAACCGAAATTGTTACTGCGCCTATTTTGCCACCCGGTGCACGCTGTCCTCCAGGTAGATCGTCAACCCGACGAAAACGATCCAGATACGAGTCCACCACACGACTTCGGAAATGCACACGATGTGGTACAGTTGGTCATAATCGGACCACATGTTCTAACCCCATTCCAACACAGCCCGTGTGAACCTGCTTTTCAAAGTGTTCGTTGGAAGTGTTATGTTACTGTTATAGTTGTGAGTTGCATGTTCAATTACAGCTTCCTTTATGTACTAGATGATTTTCTTGCACCAATTTTATTTTTGACTTGGTTTCATGTCAAACGTTCGATTACATGTATGTTTTCCATGTTCCAATACATTTTCGATTTCATCACATGTTCCGACTTACAATTAGAATTGAAGATGTGGATGCTTATCAACGAGTTACTAAAACGTGCAGAAATATGAAATTTTTATAAACTAGAACTTACGCAAAATATTACATATTTTCTCAACATTTCATCTATCGTAACCCGACAATCGAGTCCTATAATTCTCGACAGTTGGTCCGTCGGGTTCATTTCGAAAATACAAAAAAGGGACTTATGTTCTAGTTTAGCATTTGGTCTAACAACACCATTTTCTTCCCGGACAAAAGAGTACAGTACAGCACCACAACCCTTGGATAATATTCATGTGTGACTGCATGAGTCATCGACACTAGAACTTTCTCCGCGTGTGTCGGTATCCGAATCGTCGGAGCTTATGACTATGACCTCCGGCTAGTACGATCTCCAAATTGTCTTCATCCTCGGATACATCTTCATGTGGACCAACGAACTCGGTCAATAAGTCCACCACAGCTCTGGGTGAGTTTGTCTCGTCACTCGTAACCTCGTCCAAGATCGCAAACGGAACAACGGACATGTCTCTCCTAGCACGTAGAGGTTCATCTTCCTCATCGTCTGAGGAGATAATAATGGGGCATATTGGGGAAGAACCAGGAATAGGCAGATCCTCGTTCAGGTTGAACGTAGAATTGTTTCCCGTTGACGAAGCAGTTATGCTCATTGTGCTTCTTGTCGTGTTCTAATCAAAATCTTAGAGAAGCTGATAATGTCAACTAATATGTGAAGTATGATAATGTAAGTCATTTTTGTTGGGGATGTCATGCTACTTATAGCACATTTTTTTTGGAGAAAAGCATTCGATGACACTTATACCCCAACCACCACACTGAAAATGGTATGATAATTGAAGGTTGATTGACACCATGGTGTGATTGTTCAGCCTCCCTAAATTGATAGACTTTTGGGGTGGACGACCACAATTTTCAAATTACAAAATCTGTACTTATAATATTTTATTGTACCTTTCCATGATGAATGCAATTCGTCTTCAATGTAGTTCAGTAATGGATGGAAAAATTCATGAGGCTTTCTAGAATATATGCAGAAGGATATGTATAATGCAGTTTTGTAATGATTCTATATTTATTAAAACAATTAGAGCTTCAACAATTTATTATATTATTTTTTTTTCTCTAAAACAAGGCAGATACGTAGATATTGTGCTTGGTATTATCAAATATTAATCTTTACCAGTAAACTGTAAAATTAACCAATAAAAGTTTGTATATCAAACAATTACCTCTTACCCAATATTTTGAGGAAAAAAGATACTTGTATACATGAATTAATACTTCTCGGTATATATGAAAACTTAGAATTTGCACAAACCATGGCAACAGTTAAATATTATTAGCAAATCACCGAAACATCAAATGGATAGACTGTAGTTTATATGGAAAATTAGCAAGACAGGATGCCTATAATTGGTGAACACATGTAATCGTCTAAAAACTACAGGTAGACTGTGTTCAACCGTTCCTACAATCCTGCTCCATCTAAAGCCCAGAACTTCTACAAATCACTACCATCAAAAAATTGATCGGTCAACTATTCAATCTCAAAGCCCACGTTTTGTTAATTAAATGCTTCTACAGTCAAAAAAATTGCATAATGTTCGACACTAATATTACGAATAAAAAAAGTTTTGAATATCAAAAAAATTTTGAATGTTCAAACGTTAGTTACATTGCTTTGCTATACTTGACAAACTTCGTCAGAAATTGTAATCATCACACGTGTTGAGAAAACCGGCCACCACATTTCATACATAGGCACCTTCTCCATCTGTTAAAACTAATGGAATTTGTTAGAGCTATATTTCCAGTAATGTATGCACGTATATAAATTTTACGTACAGATATCAAAGAAAAGAAAAGCACGACTGGTTGAACAATTATATGTCAATCCATCCATCTCCGCATGTTAAATGACATTAGGTGCACGTGAAAGGGCGAACTGAAAACTCACCTATTTCTTTGCACGCTTTCCCATCCCCCTTGTGTATGGAGTCCATATAGTTGCCGCAGGACGTCGAATGCGTGTCGATCGCCACCTCTTAGTAGTAGCAACTTCCCGATCTTAGTCGGGTACTGTGTCCGCAATCAACAACTCAGTATGATGGGCTACATGTAAATAACATGAACATAAATACAACATGTAGTCTGTCCATGGAATTTGTACCCTTAAATCACAAAAAATTACAAAATATGTTCAATTACCGTCAATATCTGGTGCGTTGGACGTAGTAGCGATTTCTTCTACCTCCTCGTGGGGCTGTCAGGGACTGGTACCTGCTCCGTCGTCTGCAATACACCAGATTGAAAAAATTTAAATTCTCGAAGAAGTCCAAAAAAAATGGACCAATGATTTGTGAGGACAACAATGTACATTAAGTACTACATTGAATACTTAATAGTTATACCGATCGTTTCATGTACATGCTCACCCAACGGTCCGTCATGATCAGCCTGGCCCATTTCGAATCCTAAACCATGTGAAGAAATTTTTTTACCAATCACATACCAATCGAGATGACAACAAAACAAAGTAACCGATAAGCATCAAAGGCATATACCTAGCACATCCATGTGAACACTGGGCTGTGGAAGTTCATGATCAGCAAGGAATGGTAACCCGTCTCCACCGTGTAGATCTTCGTTGGGACCTCCGGTAGTGGCTAGCACAAAATTGGAATATAATGTATTAAAGTTAGCGAGTCGCTCATACAATGGCATTGCTATATTGAAAAATGCATCCGTAAAGATAGGATCGAGAAGAATGTGAAGTTAGGGACATTAGGTGAAGTTCAGTGCTGTAAGTTACCTGACACACTTGGCTCATTGCCATCATAGGCTGGAGCTTCACTTCACGACTGTCCAGATGGGGGTAGGCGGGTGGATATGAAGTCCCTAAGCTTTCTGAACTCGTCGATGACATGCTTAATGATATCGAGCTTCCTGGTGATTTGTCGCATCTCGATCAATGTACGATGATCGTATAACAATTCCTCAAGTTCTGCTTTGGTTATGCTTGCACCTTGTTCATCCCTATATCGTCGACCCGGCGAAGGGACATGCTCATGAACCGTGGGCAAGGTACCTGACCTCTGTCTGCGAGCATGCTCGCTTCTGTCCCCACTCTCAGAACTGCTGTCACTCCTCTCTGAGTTGGACCCGTCATCACTACCACCACCTTCAGAATTGTCCGTCTCACCTTGCGAACTCGTGCCTTACCCTCCTCACTGACGGATGTACCATTATCAGAGGGGTCCTTGCCAGACTGTTCTTCGGGGACCTCAATCGCCTCCAATTGTTCAGTACGGCCACGTTGCGACTCTGCATTGAATTGTGGGACCACGCTGTTCCTGGTCAACTCGTCCAACACGGGCATAGACCGATCGTCAAACGGCACGAACGTGGACATATAGGCTTCAGAAAGCTCGATGGTCGTTGGATGAAGCGTGACATGCATGTGAAGCTGCAAAAACAGAGAGATGGTCACGGGGAATGTAGTCGACAAAGAATTTAAACATAACGATAGAAAAAAGTTGGAATGTGTTAAAGTACCTGTGCGTTCTTGAAGAACGCGTCATACGTACGCTGTTACGATTGTTTGGCACACGACCAGCATGGCAGCCGTGGTAACCGTTCAGAAACCCGCTTAGCAAAGTGTTGCCCAATTTTTGGCTGCCTCGTAGGCCCAAATCTATCGCAACAAGGAATTAAATGTCAGTTCGCCAACCTTCAAGTAATATATACGTTGGGGAAAATGAAAAGGTAATATAGAAAATGAATTTCGTACCTACATGTCGATTGGGAAGCCGTGTAATGTGTAAGTCGCCTCCTTCGCCCTCGTATCGAGAAATTTCCTAGCCCATGTATTATGGAAGCCCTTCAAAAGACGCCTATAGCCGACTCTACCCCAAGGGTACGAAAAAAATAGATCGAGGTCGTCCACGATGGGCAATGTTTCCTGATCAATACCTACATTATTGTCAGGCACATTGATAACTCCTTCCACGAGAAGGGCAAGCCCCAAGTTGTATCTATCTACTCAGGGGGTCGACAGTCGAACGAAGGCCTTCTCTAGGTGAGCACAGGAAATCTTATCCAAAGACTTGAAGAATTGATCCCTCAGTCTGTGCTTCTCCAATGTTCGGGCCAAATGCTCGCCTAGGGGAATGAGGCCACATCGTAGCTCAGTCACAAATGAGTACTCTGGCATGCCGAACCTAGTGTAGTGCCCTTGCACATTGAACCACAACTCATGTTCCTTCCTAGTTTGAATCTAGTGGAAGACAAGAATCTGAATGAGTTGGGCTGAGAACTGGATATCCGAAACATCGGCTAAGAAGTCGAGGCAGGAGTTCGTGAAGTCAGCGAGTTGGCGATCATTAAAGTTTTCTAGTACTTTTTTCACGTATTTCAGATTGCTCCATTGTGAGATGTGGGCCCGCATGCATGCATTCTCAGGAACGAGAAAAAGAAATTCCATAGTTTCTGCAAAACAGGTGGACGACATAAATAATGTCAAAAGGGATACAACAAGCGAATTGAAGATTATCTAACGAAGTAATAAGAAGATCAATCAAGAAACCATATGTATATAACATAATACGAACATCGAATACTTGAAAAAAAAAAAATTTTTTTTAAAAAAAAGTTTTAAGGAATGCACCATCTGTCGAGAATAACAACGTTCAAATGTCGGGACACAACATTTCATCTGTCGAGATCCACCCAAATGTCGAGAACTTCGAAGGCTAACTGTCAGGAACGATAGTTAGCATCGATTCTGCCTATACGGAGGAATGAAGAAACAAGAAAATTAATCCCGACCTATACGTGAATCCGTAATTATTCAAGTGTTTCATGTCACACATTGAAGCAGGCATAAGAATGTAAATGTATGGTTATCCAAACTTTTTGGTAAAAATATGTGGAATGTAGGGAACACATGAGAATTATAATTTCGTCTTCAAAACAAACGACACTTATTGTGAATGCAAGGTAATTGATTCTAAATATCGTGTCATTACATGTTTAAGAAGCATGCATTGCATACATGCTACATCGGGCATGTCTAACAAGCATGCATTTGCATAATACTATAACACACTCAACACGTATCGAAAATGCCTTGCAAAACCTATATGAACGCGCATGTGCATGCTGAAAAAACTGAAAACCCAACTGTTACAGTTTAAAGATTTACAGTTGTAAATAGACCATTTTACAGTAATGCCAAGGAACAACCTAAAAAATAAGTTTTTAAGAATTTCAATCATCTCGTAGTTACAGTTTTCAATAAAAATCTATGTGTGTCTGTGCAATTGTTGATCAAACAATAATCATTCATATGAGCCGACCAGGCCGCAATTACTTAAGCTGACTAGGCTTCAAACATTTCAAGTATTTTCAATAACAAGTTAGGGCAAGTCATTACTTACCTTAGAAGTAGAAATTCGACGAAAACTGTAGAATAACACCCGACAGAATTACACCTTCATAGCTCATAGCTCACAACTCATAAGCCTCAAATAAAAATTTTAACATCAAACACCAATACCAATATGAAAACTTTGGCATTACATCCAAATCAATATCAATTGGAGGGAAAACAAGTGAATGAAATGATCTATGTGCCCATGTAGAATCCACTATCTACAAATGTGTGAGGTTGTACAGCAAGGCCTCATTTCTTGTAAAGAATGCATTCCTTCCTAGGTATGTGTTGTAAAAAATAAAAATAAAAATTGGATTTGTGTGTAATATTATGTTATTGAGAAATATGTAATTGAAAAGAAGGGAAAAAATATATATGAAATGTAAGAGAAAAGAATCAAAACAAGTCCTTAATAATACAAGGTAGGATTTAGCGTCATCCCCACATACTTATAAGTTTGCAATTATGCTTTTTTAGCTTGTAGTGTGGGACAAGATAATTCAGTGTTGTACATATAGTCCCTATTTCATAGAGATTAAAATTACTTTTTAACAAATTTTAATAAAAATTGATCCCATTATAGTTACAAAAGTGTGGATTTCTATAAAAATACGTGATTATAAGTAATTATTGATTGTAATTTAGATTTTAATATATTTGTAAGGCATATTTTGTGAGGGTGGGGTTTTTGTTTATCAATTCTTGGAGGTGTGTCACATCACAGCAAACAATCAGCATCACCACCACCCTCACCCAACCCACTCAGCCCTCTAGTGCTAAAACCCACCCACCACACCCAGACATTATTATTGTACCCAAACTCCCGGATAAAAAATAGCACACAGCATCTTCCTTCTCTGTCTAACTCCCAAGTCCTAATAGGGAAAAAGTATAGTTTAGGGGTTTCGATGAAACTTGAAAGGATTGTAGAGAAATTGATGTCTACGTAAAGCTTATTTCATTTTCTCTATATAATTGGGCACAAACAGAGAGTGGATATTTTGAAGAGGTGAAGGATGATGCAAAGGCCAGATCCCAGACCATACGAGTGTATGAGAAGAGCTTGGCACATTCATAGGCACCAACCCATCAGAGGTTTAATTATTAGACAGATGTTCAGGTACCGAGCATTGGATTTCTTGAATTTATTAACTTGTTTTAGGCGAATTTTGTTAAATATTCACTGTTTGACTAGGCTTGTGCACAAGAATCACTGCCCTGCAAATAAGAAGAATAAAGAATGGCAAGAGAAGCTTCCTGTTGTGGTGTTTAAAGCTGAGGAAATCTTGTACTCCAAAGCTAATTCCAAGGTTTTAATTTTTGTCTTTGTTTTGATGTGGGTTGGGTTTAATTTCTTGAGATTTTTTGCTCAATGTGTTGGTGCTATGATTTTTTGTGCATGAGCAAGAATTATACAGGAATGGTCCATCGTGAGACTTCCCGAATGGCCTTACCGAGGATATATATGAGGTACAAGGACAAACTCCCGCATACAACCTTCCAGCAAAGCATTCTCCAAAGCTTACAAGCACAAATGATCTCAACAATGAAGTAACCTCCTACGTATTTATCGTAACACATATGTCTCCTATCTACTCCTACTAGCTTCCATGTCAACCAACATTTTGCAATCACAATAGCGTCCAACTTGTTTTGAAGTTCTATCCCCACACAAAAATATATGATTTCAGAATAATGATCCAACATAGCTTCTTTAATTTCATTAAACCATTTCTTTTAACAAGTAAAGATAATAGTAAATAGATAAACTTTCCATTTTAAAAGCCCTAAAAAATCTCAAAATGTATTATAGAAATCCCCTGGAAACAATAAAACCATTTATCAATTTAATATAGGCCCCCAAAATTGAAAGCCAAAAAACCTCCATTAATCATCGTGATAATTGATAAATCAGAAGTCACCAAAACTATGTGAAATTAAAGATTGAATAACCTCTGAAATGAACATATCGTAGTTAAGATACTGGCTTCTCATTCATGTACTAAGAACACTATACTAAGTTTTAAGAAATAACCAACAAACCATATTTTCAGAAATAATAACCAAGCTTCGAATTGAATAGGTCTACTAATACAGAGAGAGAAAAAGATACACACCTTGGTTTCGTATCTGTCTGTACGGTAGTGGTGCACAGGGCCGACGAGTCGGAGTGACGAGTCCGGACAGGGGGAAAGGTGGAGAAGAGTTACGCACTTACGTTTGATGATGTCGGCCGCTTGGGAAACATGGTTTTGGGAATATTGTGTAATGGGTAACGGTTAACCTAAATGGGTCAAAAATGGAGGCCCCTTATGGATTTGGGAATAATGGCCAGTGGGTCGGAGTGACGAGTCCGGCGAGCAACATTTGCAGAGAATATTTTCGTAGTGACGCTTTGCTGCTGCCGCCGACCGTTTGGGAGAAATGGATTTGGGAATATATTATGTAATGAGTAAGAAATGGAGTTTGCTGCTGCCGGCCATTTGGGGAGTTTGCTGCTGCAGGCCGTTTGGGAGAAATTGATTTGGGGATTGTGTAATGGGTAATGCTAAACATAATTTGTTCAGAAATGGGGGCCCTTATTGGATTTTGGAAACATAAGTACAATTTTCGTCACCTCAGTATAATCAGTATAGTACAGGACCTGTAAGGTATTAAAATTTTTCAGAAGTGCAAAAATGTCCAAAAGTAACACTTTTGAAATGATTTTTAAAAAGTGACATTATGTATTTACAAAAGATGAAAGTGATACCTGATATAATTTCCTCTAATAATAATAATAATAATAGAGCTTTGATAGGATTGTTCTTAGGTCAATATAGATTTTCGACATAGATAAACTTTATTTTAGTTGTAAGTCATTCATTGTCAGGTCCCAATCAATACTACAATTGTTTCCTTTTTTTCTTCTCTATCAATATAGGTTGGAGTCTTCTTTCCTTTTCATGGTAGAAATTATTAAACGGGTCTTTCTAACAGAAAAAATAATGAGTGCTTGGAATAACAAAAGACTGAGAAGGTTGACATGGGAACAAATTAAATTATAATTATCAATTACGAACACCAGCGTTCCCAATACGCAAGTGTGTCACAATTTCATTTACATTTGATATTTGTAGATGACAGCATAATATTAATATAAGTTAATATTAATTTGAAGGTACACTCCAAATTATATATGACAAAATTGTATCTTTTCTCTAGCATCTTCTCCTACATTTCGAGGGTGTTTGGTGGAGATTAAAATTAGATTTTTTAGTAGATTGTGATAGAAGTTTTTGAAATGTATGGTTGAAAAGTTGTAGGACTCATGAAAGATGTGGTTAATATTGATTGTTTGACTTTGACTTAAATTAAAATCGGATCTTAATTCGGCCCAAACAAGATTGTTTTCAAGATTTCCGAGTGCAAAATGTCAATAACTTAATGTTGAAAATATATTTATAAAAGTGGATAACTTTTAGGCAATTTACACTCCCCAAGTAAATATCGCTTAAACCTTTTGAAATCCATGCCTTCTTAAAAACTACATAAATTTGTTCTTGGGGACAAACCAAACTACATTTATCATTTTATGGTACTGAAATTAAACCTAAATGAACATAGATTTTATCAATATATGAAGAGTGCCACGACTTTAATGATTGATTCACGAATATGCATAAGAAAAAAAATTCTACACATTCGAAACTAGTTTGTCTGTTAGTTTTATTCTTCTTTCTAGTACTTACTTAAAAATATTTTCTTATTTTTAATTCGAACAAGAACTTCTTCTTTTTTTAACTTAAGAAAGAAATCTTATTTTTCACCTATTTTTTTTTCCCTAAACCTGCATGTTTGGATTATGTTTACAAACGATTTATAAAAACTCAATTCACTTTTTATTTATACATTTTGTAGTTTAAAATAATTTATAATTACTTCTTAAAATTCTCGCAATACCGCTTAAAGATGAAAATAATAAAGGTAATTATATTTAATCATAATCTCCATTTCCATTTTGTTGGGTATTGACACTTTGTTGTCAAACAAATAAATTGTAATATTTGTGGTTTCTAGTTTAAGGTCTAGTTTGGTTAGAAACCAAACTATGACATGTGATGAATTGATTTAAAATAGTAGGCATTGTACTAACCTTAAATTAAGGAGAGTGGCTTGTAGAATTGGTAATGGTATGGCTACCATATCTTTCTATATATATGCTCTATTATGGAGCTCAATGTAGTACGAAAATTACACAACAAATCAATAGAAAATACATTCAAAATGTAGTCTTTTATCATCTTCTGGGCGTCTCCTCTACTGGTTCAATAACCAGTAGAGGAAGCAATTTTAGCTTTATGTTTATATGTTTTTATTTTGTTTATTTATGTTTTATCACTGCCATCTTCTTCCCCATATGAAACCACAAGATTATTGAGTTATTAACTCCATTTTATTAAGCTTGGAACAGCTCTAGCACTCCCTCAATTTGCTTTGTTCTTCACCCATGAAGATGGTCATCCTGTAAAAAGGATGAACCTCTCTTTCTTCACACCATTAAGCTAAACTTCCGCACAAATGGAAGAGCTTCGACTCTTCCAGATCTTACACATTTTCGAGAGCTCTTATTGTTCTTCTACCACTTTCTCTTTGATTCTGATAGCCTCATTGATCACGTAGTTTCTCTTCATCAATTCCACATCAATATTTGAGGTTGATTGATTGCTTAGATGGGCTGTAAACATTGATACATCTTGTTCATCTTCCATCATCAAAATCAACTCACCTTTCTCTATGTCAATTAAAGTTTGATCCATTGCTAAGAAGGGTTATTGATTCCGGTTCGATAATCTTGAGTCTTTATGATCCAAGGGTTATTGATTTGGGTTGGAGATTGATGGTTTGGGCAAGGTGGCAGAGGATTAATTCTTTCTGGATTAGGGATATTGAACCCTAATGGTTGTTTGTGCAAGAAAAAGACCAATAGGTTTTTTTTTTACAACCTTTATCTACAGTGAACATTAATCCAGTCACCCAATTCAAGAGCATATAATAATGTTATTTGTACATAAAGAGTTACATGATTGTTTATATACAGATTAGGCGTCCAAAAGAGAGCGAAGAATTTTTTTTATTTGACTAAAAAAATTCTGACTCAATCATATCTAACCGCATCATATGCATGTAAACCGTTATGTAAATCATTATGTACCTGTAACACAAACGAAAACATATAACTGTCAAATACTTAGATTATATTTGTACGATAGATAGGAATATCCAAAGGCACAATGGGAATTACCTTAAGAACCTTAAAATGAACTTTGGAAAATGAAATAGGTATATTCGATTTAATTAACGTAAAAAATAGTAGGAAGGCATTCGGTGAAGTATAAAGATGGAAAAATCTGGATTTATTTTCTTCTTTTCAAAATCTTTTCAAAGTAACCTTTTTTAAATTTGAAAGAAAATTGATAGGTCTAAGCAAGTCTTGACAAGTTCTGTGTTCAAAATTATTAAATCGAGTTGAAATTGTGTAGTTTGGATGGGTGTTAATAGTCGATTTAGTATGACATGAAAACACAGAAAAAAATTTGTCTACCGCTCAAGGATATCCAAGGATGCTTGAGATGGATTCCTAGAGCTCGACCACTTATTACAGCTTAAAGAGCCTCAAGCTGGATTCCTAAAGTATGGTCGTCCAAGTGATGCCCATAAATCAATTAAGCCATGGCTTCATTCAGGACACTATCCGACCTACGTTGGAGCCGCTCAAGCTATGTCCTAGACAGGAAAACCTATTTTTCCCAATTTAAATTTTCAAAAAACTCGAACCACCAGAACTGTGTAATACAGTTTATATACTGTAAAAATTGATATTTTTCATTAGTACTTGAAGAAAAGCAGAAGGTGAGGGAAGATGTTTACCTATATAAACAATTTTGCAATCTAAATGCTCTTCTACATTTACAAATGAAAAAATCACAAAATTCTCTACCATATAACTTTTAGAGTTTTGATGGAGGTGACAGTTGAAAGTTTCGAAACGAGTTCGTTCTTGGAGATCTACGAGGAAAAGACGTTCAAAAATTCTAAAGCAGATGTCAAAGTATGGAAATAAGGAGTTTTTAGGTAATTATGGATCGGGAGTCCAAGTCTACTAAGGTTTAATTGTGTTCAGGCCACATCTGTAAGTTCAATATTTTTAGTGGATCATTTGGTGGTAAAGTGTGCATAGAGGTTTTTTATTGAGCAATTCTTCAAGAATTTTTCCTTCATAAACAATTGTTGTCCAATTGGTACCAAAATTCAACTTAAATTTTATTTAAAGGAGAAGTTATAGGTTCAAATCATGGGGATGCGATAAATTCGTAAAGGGTAAGATGAGTTTAAATTCTCCCAGAGTGGACAGTATATAAGAGAATGGCCCGGCATGAGGTCTACATCGTTACAAGAAAAAATGGTGTTGATTATATTTCAACACATTTACTTGCTTTGATGATTACATTGATAGAAATATGTGTATGTAGACTAAATTATTTCGTAACTTGTTGTAGATATTTTTGATAAATTGAAATTCTGCATAGAACACTTATTTTACTGTATGTAGCTATTAAGTTGGTCAAACATATTGTTTTTCAAGCAGTATTAAATCCTAGTTTTGGTTCTTAACGTATGAGACTTAAGATGAGTACTATCCAGTCTTTATGTGTGGCAATGTGTGCATGCCGTATGAGGTTCTCTCACCTAAGGAGTTAAAATGTGTGTCCATGTGTGACACTTCCAAAGAAGTTTGAGACATTCTTAAAACCACACATGAAGGATCTAAAACTGTAAAGAATTCCAAGCTACAAATGTTAACAATTAAGCTTGAGTAAATTAGAATGAAGGAAGATAGATCTTTCGATGAGTTGTGTGCCAAATTGAATGATATAGTTATTCCAACTTCAACCAAGGTTAACAAATTTTCGATGCTAGAATAGCTCAAAAGGCTTTAAGTTCTCCATCTAAGAGGTTTAGAACGAAGGTTGTAGTTATTAAGGAAAGCAAAGACTTGGATCAAGTTAAGATATAAGAACTAGTGTGATCTCTCCAAACCTACGAGCTTGTCCTAACTCAATCTAAGAAAAATAATTCTATTTCTGTCAACATTATCAAGGAAGAGACTGTCTCTAGAATGATGATGAGACTCTTGAAGATGAGAGGTGGTTATTTTGAGAAGTTCAATTGTGGTCCTAGTGAATACAATAAAGATAAAAAAGAGCAGAAGGATATAAGGGATACCAAGAAGAAATCTCTAAATATTAGGTGTCATGAGTATCATGGGTTTGGTCATATTAGATCTGAGTGTTCAAGTTATGAGAATACATTAGGAAAGACAGTTAATGTCTCTCTTACTAATGATGAATATAGCTTTGGAAATAAGAGTAAGACTTCTATGTATAGTTTAAACTAGATGGCATTTGCTTCCATTGTAAATTACAAAAGTGAGAAGTAGGATGGTAATGTTAAGAACTTAGAAAGACAAACTCCTTATAAAAAGTGCCTGGAGATGAAGAAGATCTCCAAGAGCCTTATAGAGGCTATTTAAGGAGAGTCTTACAATTGAAGAAGATAAATATTTTTGCTTTAGAAAACTACATGTTATTGAGTTAGAAAAATGAAGAATTCTAGACAAACTTGAGGAGTCAACTTGTAGTGTGAAGGAGCTAAAGGTACAGAACGAATCTTTAAAGATTAAAGTTGAGACACTAGATAGTGAACTTGATAAATCCAATGCACAACTTTGTACTTTCTCTAGTAGGTCTAAGAAGATTGACAATCGAAATGAAACAATTCTTACGTCATTAGCTCTTCAAAAATAATTTTTAGTCATGCCTCTACTAAGAATGAGTAGGTAGAAGTAGTGAGTCTAAAATAAAGATGCCCAATGAAAGAAATCTTTAGTGAAACATAAAATTACTCAACCTAAAATCTACTACTCTAAATTTAGCAATGCTCCTAGGATCATTCCTACTTGTTTCGTTTGTGTACAGATAGGTCACACAAACACAAGACCTAGGTGTCGTAAACTCCTGGTTAGGAATGACAAATAGTTAGGAATGACAAGGTGAATATCACTATTCATGTTAAAATCTTATCTAAACAAGTCAATCTCTTGATTGAAATGATAACATACTTGACGAAGAAAACATCTTCTTCTAGGAAAGTTTAGGTTAAAATGAATTACCTCATTGATCATGGTAAAAGAATTTAGTTACCATGTCGCACGCATTGTTCTTAAAGTTAAAAATGACTTAATGTAGTATCTTGATAGTACATTCTCTAGATATGTATGGGAACAAAGCCCCATTCTCTACCTTTAAGGATTGGAAGGTTGGTACTATTACATTTGGAGATAGTACTACAATACCTATTCTTGGTAAATGTACATTTGAAATATCTGGATTTCTTGCCATTTCGAATGTCTTTTTTATGTAAGTCTTGAAATCTAATTTGTTGAGTATTAGACAAATTTGTGATGGTGACTATGCATTTAGTTTTGTTTAGTAAAGATGCACTACATGACTACTTTGGTCATGGAAGGAGGAAAGATCTCAAATAATTGTTTAAGGGTTCTACCAAACTCTAACTAATGCAACAGTACCAAGATTGATTTGATTAAACTCTAGCATTAAAGACTTGGTCATATGATTTATAAGAATTCGTCTAAGCTGTCTAAGAATGAACTTGTTAGTGGCCTTCCTAACCTTGATAAGGTTTTATTTAGACCATGTCAACAAGGAAAACAAAATACTAGCATCTTGACCAAAACATCTTTAGACCTGCTTTATATGGACCTCATGAGACCATTTAGAATTGAGAGTCTAGGTGGTAGAAGGTATATTTCGGTTGTAGTAGATGACTACTCTAGGTTTACTTGGATAGAGTTGTTAAAAGTGAAAACTAAGGTATTCATTAGGAGTGATCATGGAAGGGAGTTTTAGAACTCTAGCTTTGAGAATTTCTATTTGGAATAGGAAATCCAACAAGCTTTCTCTTCACCCATAACTTCACAATAAAATAGAATGGCTGAGAGGAAAAATAGTTTCATAAAAATATGGTTGGATACATGCTTTAAGGAAATGGTATAGCAAAACACTTTGGAAAGAAGTCAACATGGTCTATCATATAGTGAATAGAGTTTATCTTAGACCTATACTAAGATAACACAATATGAGATGTGGAAATAAAGTACTTTTGAGTGTTTGGTAGCACGTGTTAAATTTTGAAAGATAGAGAAAACTTAGCTAAGGTGGATTCTAAAAGTGATGAGGGAATTTTATTATATTACTCTAAAAATAGTAGGCTTGTGAAATGTATCATTCTCGTACATGCACGTAATGGAGCACTAGTGAAAAACATAACAATGAGACCAAAAAGGAACTTGATTGGAAACCTTAAAGTTCTCCATCGGGTGTAGATACACCTTTTGTGTAGAAGCCCGAAAAATTTAATGAAAGTAGACTAATATTTTCTATGAGATGACCTAAGCCCATGAAGAGTTTAGGCCCAGCCCACATAAGGAAAGAAAGTCCAATACTAGTCCAATATGTCTTAAATAAATTTACAAAGTCATGAAGATTCAAATTTGCAACTCGAGCTTATTTTTAAAGTTATTCGATGAAGTTGGACGGAGTTTAATGTCTTTCTAAGGTCTAGGTCAACACTTTTATGACTGAAATTGCATTATTTGACAAATACCGTATATATGGACTTACCGAATTGTGGAACTTACAGTATTTCAGCAAAGTTCGGTTGACCGAACTATATTTCGGTCAACCGATTAAGCCAAACTTGTTCTTACTATATTTCACCGAGTTTCGATCGACCGACTCTAGAGTTCGATCGATCGGTTGGTCAGTTCAGTCGACCGGTTGGTCAGTTCAGTTGATCGAGGTGTCAGACCTGTTGACTGAAGTTTACTGAAGTTAAAAGCCCAAAACTCCAGAAATGTGAAAAGCCAAGAAAAATGCACACGATTTTCTAGCATCTTCTATGTCTTAAAACCTCCAACTTAAATGGCACCCATGTTTTTCTCTTAAATGAGAATTAGACCCTTCACTTTCTTTAAGTTATGAGAAATTTTCCTATAAATAGGCCCAAATGCATAATCATTTTCACAATAAAGAAAATCTTTCAAAGTTAAGAGAGAAGAAAGATAGAAAGTGAGAGAAAAGAAAGATAGAAAGTGAGGGAGAGAAAGAATTTCTTTTGAGTCCGGGTGCCGCTAGGAAGATAAAAGTTCATCGTCTAGCTTCATCAAAACATTTTAAAAACATCAATTTCAAAGCATCAAGTCGAGGTAGGTGGATGTGCAAAGTGTTTATTTTGTTTTCAAGTTATATTTTTTCATGTAAAAGTATAAATGCAATGGTACCTCCAGGTACGGTATTTCAGCACCACCATGTTTCAATGAAATGGTACCTCCGGGTACGGTGCTTCTGCACCTCTATAGTTGAATGATCATTCTCCAGCTCGAGGCGTCATGTTAAGTCATGACTAAACAGTTATTGGATTTTGCGGAAATCCTTCTACACAACGGTTCTATTTCTTTTAAAGGCTATAGTTCAAAAATGTATAATTTGATAACGAATGCATTTATGATATCTATTGAGTTTTAAACTCATGGGTTTATTCCCTTACTACAGGTTGATACGATTGTGCAAGGGACGTGGATGACGATACGCGAAGATGCAGCATGCCATGGGAAGCCGGTGATTTTACATGTTTAGTAAATTATGAAATGTTTTAAATAAATTTCACATGAATAATGTGAATGGAACTATTTTATTAAATGTTTCTCTTCCAATGAATAATGCATATGTAGGAGTTTATTTTTTTAAGCGTTTACATGAATTTGATGTCAACTATGAACTTATCAACATTTTGAAAGTTGTTACTTATGATATGGAATCTTTTCTTTAAATAAATTACTTTTGTTTTAAATACATGAATTAAACATTTATGCTTTACGCTTTCCGCTATTTTTATAATTACTCATCAAGAAGACGGCTATAGTTAAGTGACAGTTCAATCCATACGGGTCGGGGTGTTACATTTTGAGGAACCTCTGTCTAGGATTATGGCAAAATCATATGAAGAACAATAACATAAGGAGTTTAGAAGAAGGAATGAGACTATGTAAGAGAGTGGTGAACCTCAAATTGATTCCAAAAATTTGAGGATGACCTAAGTGATGAGTGTTTGGTAAATGGCATATACAAGAGTTAAAACAATTCTCTAGAAATGATGTATCATATTTAATAAGTAGGCTTAAGGATGGGAATTTATCTATACCAAATGGATCTTCAAGAAAAAGACTCAAGAGTAAGGTACTATAGCCGAAAACAATGATATGTTAGTTGGTCCAGGATACTCAGGTCAAGGTATAAACTAGGGATGGCAATTTGAACCGTTAAAATCGAAAACCGCGGTTAACCGAACCGAATAGGGCGAAAAAAACCGAACCGATGGTGCAATGGGGTGGTTATGGTTTTGATTTTAATGAACCGATTCGAGATGGGGCGGGTATGGTATTTAGCGATGGTGAACCGCCCCGAACCGATAACCCGTAAAAAAAATAAAAATTAATTGGACAATTGGGCCTTGTATTATTATTTTCCAAAATTAATTGGGCTTCCAAAAAATTTGGCCCAATTAACATATAAATAAAGAATGGCCCAACCCTTAACCCATTATTTACGTCTATGTTCTAACTTCTAACCCTAACAATCATTCTTGAATCTTCACTAGTTCTACCAAAAGGTGAAACACAGCCACAGAGCCACTCTCGACATTTGACGCCGTGCCGCGCCGCTCCCTTTTTAGGGCCTTGTACGATACCTCACTGCTTCTATCGCCGGCGCGATGTTGTAGTCAGTTCCGTCGCCAGCTCGCCCTCGCAATCGCCCCTCTTGCCGTCGCAGCTCACCATGGAGAAGGTAACAAATCCTTTTTGTATTCATGATCCACTTGCTCTCCTCTTCACTGTCTCTTTGTACAAACTTTTGGGACCTCTAAAATTAATGATTTTGGACTCGTATAGATAAATTACACTCGTATCAATGACTCCTGTTTGTTTTTAGTTAGATGAGTTCTATCCAATTTGAGAAAATTGTGCGTACGTAATTTCCATTTACTAAAAAATTTATATCTTAATCCACCTAGTTTTCAAACATACGTAAGTAATTTATTAGCAATTCCGTCTTCTTAGGGACTTCTGTCTTGCAAAATACGAAGAATAACAGGGACAATTTTTACATTTATTGTTTCATTTTTATTTATTATATTTATTTGTTATTTTTGAACTTGAGGCCTGAGGGTAAGTTATCTTTTCATAAAAATCAATGAACTTTAGACGTGTTCATCAATATTGATCCCAATTCCCAAGTACTTAAAAAATTGAAGGTTCCAACTAGTGTAAAGAATTGTTACTATCAAATCGAAGAAGTTTCACCTCTTTCAAATTGTCTATCTACTTGTTTGAAACAATCGACAAACATTATCACCTTACACGCGAAATTTAAGATTCCATCGTAACTATCAAAATAGATAGAACTCATTCTTAAAACCTGCTTAGCGATTTGAGATGTAATTAAAGTCATTATATTTCATAATTCAGGACACAGATATTTTGAGTTAGAGAATATAATCAAATTTGTAAAAAAGTTCTAAGAAATATGAATTACATGTTCCATTATATCACAATAAGAGCTATTTTATTTCCAGTAACTAAAGTTTTACTTTTCATGTAACCAGATGCCTTGCCATGGGTCGTCGCCTTCTATTCAGACTCCTCGCACTTCAGTTGGAAGTGCTTCAGTTGAAGTTGAAGATACCGCTACTGGCATTCGAGAGGATGCATCAAGTACACCGGGCATTTCACAAAATGCAAGTGATGTAAATGCAAATCCTACTCATATAGATTTAGGTGATGATGAGGAGCAGAATGAGGAAATTAGAAAAAGAAAATTGACCTCTGTAGTGTGGCAGCATTTCAAGCTACAGAAAATTGATAAAGTGTGCAAAGCAATTTGTAAATATTGCAAGAAACAATTAGGTGGTGAGTCAAAAAATGAGACGAGTCATTTACATGCTCATTTGGATAGATGCCCCCTTCGAGGTCAGAAGGATGTCAAACAGATGTTTTTGAATCAATTTAAAGAACCTAGTGGTAAGACTGCAATGGGGGCATTTAATTTTGATCAAGAAAAAGGTACAAAGGAACTTGCAAATATGATCATTCTACATGAATATCCTCTTTCAATGGTTGAGCATTCTGGGTTTAGAAAATTTTGTAATACAATTCAACCATTATTTAAAGTTGTTTCTCGTAATACCATCAAGGCTAAAATCTTGAAAATTTATGATTACGAGAGAACAAAAGTAATGGGCTTGTTAGAGGGGATCAATAGTAGAATAGCAATTACTACTGATATGTGGACATCCAATCAAAAGAAAGGATTTATGGCTATCACCGCACATTACATAGACGACTCTTGGAGGCTTCAAAGCCGAATTTTGAGGTACAATAGTTTTATAAATTAGACTTTAAGCTACTCTTGTATATCTTCTAAAATTTTATGTTATCTTACGAACTTTTTTTACCATCGATACAGATTTATATACGTCCCTTGCCCCCACACTGCTGATACACTGTCTACTGTGTTAATGGAATGTCTATTTGATTGGAATATTGATCAGAAATTGTCCACATTGACTGTTGATAATTGCAGTACGAATGACGCTATGATTAGCATTATGTTAGATAAGCTTTCTCTTGGATCTTTGATATTGAATGGTGAATTTTTTCATTTGCGATGTTGTGCACACATCTTGAACTTGATAGTAAAGGATGGTTTGGAAATCATTAGCCCGAGTGTCGAGAGAATCCGCGATAGTGTTTCATATTGGTCGGCAACACCAAAAAGACTTGAAACATTTGAGGCAGTTGCACGACAAATGAAAATCCCTTGTGAAAAAAAGTTAGCACTGGATTGCAAGACTCGATGGAACTCTACCTACCTAATGATTCATACTGCTTTACGTTACAAAGAACTTTTTCCTCGTCTAAGGCAAAGAGAGCCTCAATACAGAAGTGTACCAAATGAGAGTGATTGGAACTTGGCTACGGAGATTTGTGATAAGTTGGAGATATTTTATGAAGCGACTGAATTATTTTCAGGTACAAAATATCCTACTGCCAATCTGTACTTTCCAAATATTTGTGACATAAAGTTGGCAATCTGTGATTGGAGCACATCATCTTGTGAGGAAGTCAAATGGATGGCGTCAAGCATGAAGGAAAAATTTGACAAATATTGGAGTGACATGCATGGAATTCTAGCTGTTGCAACTGTATTAGATCCGAGATACAAGATGAAACTAGTTGAATACTATTTCCCTTTGATATTTGGAGATGAAGCGCAAGTAGAGGTTGAAAAGGTTAGGGCATTTTGTCATAAATTGCTTAAAGAGTACAAGAGATCATGTCATTCGACAGAAAATACATCTCACTCTTCATTATCTTCTCAATCAGAGTCGTCTAATACAGTTGGAAAGCATTCTCGCATGGCAGGTTTTGATACATTTGTTAGCCATTCTGTTAGAGCTGATAATGTAAAAACAGAGTTCGATGTTTTTCTAGATGAGCCAGTATTGCCAAGGGTGGATGGTTTTGATTTATTGACATGGTGGAAAGTAAATTCAATAAAATATCCGACTTTACAGAAAGTTGTTAGAGATTTATTAGCCATTCCAATATCTACTGTGGCATCTGAGTCAGCGTTTAGTACAAGTGGTAGATTTGTGAGTCCACATAGAAATAGGCTTCACCCGAAGACTTTGGAAGCTTTAATGTGTGCTCAGGATTGGCTTTGGACTGATATTCATGGTAGGACTTATTGTTTTATATTTGTTATTCATGCACTTTCTTTTATTGCTAATTTTTTTCTCTATTGTGTGTAGAAAACTCTGCTCCTTCATCATATTCCGGAGTATGTGCAAGGTTTACCGATGATGACATTGACGAAGAGGTACATTTTTTTTTGTTTAAATCTTCAGTTAAGACTATTCATGATTAGGTAGTATGGTTGTATTATTACTCTACTTACATTTCTCATTTACTATATAGGTATCAATTGTGAGTGTTGACTCTTGACTTATGCTAGTGAGAGACTAAGAGTTGTGGGGAAGAATGGAGATTGAAGAATGCTAGTAAGAGTTTTGACTTTTGACCTATGTTAATGTTGATAATATTGTTTGTTAAATTCGAATTTTGCATGGTAGGATTGAGATATTGTTTTCATTTTCATTTGGGATATTGTTTGTTAAATTAACTTAGTATTATGTTTTTGTTTGCTAAATTTATTTTCGTGGTTATTAACCGAACCGAACCGAGAAAAAAACCGAACCAAACCGAACCGACTTAAGTGGTTATGGTGCGGTTATGGTATGACAAAAAATTTGGTGGTGTGGTTATGGTTTTGGCCAAACCGAACCATAACCGACCCGTTGCCATCACTAGTATAAACTTTGATTAGACATTTGCCTCGTTACTAGACTTAAGTCAATAAGAATCCTTCTTACATTATTTTGTACATTACGGTTCAACTCTATCAGATGGATGTTAAGAGTTCTTTCTCCAGTGTATTACTTCAAGAATAGGCATATGTGCTAAGCAACCAAAAGGGTCTGTTGATCCTAAGTTTTTCACTATGTATAGACCTAAAAGGCCTTGTATGGATCAAAACAAGCTCCTAAAGCTTGGTATGAAAAAACCATCATCATGGTTGATATCTATGCTGATGATATTGTTTTTGGGTCTACAATTGATTCTCTTGCTCATGAATTTGATAAATGTAAGAAATACAAGTTTAGAGTGAGTATGATGAGAGAACTTAGATTCTTTATTAGCTTTTCAGCTTAATTAGATTGATGATGGGATGTTTACATCCCAAACACAATATATCTATGACCTAATAAAGAAGGTTAGGTTAGATACTAAAAAGCAAACTAGAACACCCATGAGCATTAGTACCAAATTAGCTCATTGTCATTCAGAATGAATGTTGATCAAATACTATTGAAGCATGATAGCTTTTAGTGTTAGTATTAGTGTTTGTGCTAGATTTTAGGCTGATCCAAAAGAGTCTCAATTGAGTGTTATAAGACGTAACACTTTATCTGGAGTAAAGAAAAGTTATCCTTAGGACATGCTTGATTTTAGTTGGAGAATTCTATGATGAGCCTCTACTTATCGCTATGATTTAACATAAAGACTGGATAGCAAGCCCATTGGGGATAATGGGCTTATCTAATGAAATCGTTAGCTACTAGTTTCTCGACCTTTTCTCTCAGTACCTCATACCATTCCAGGTTGAGGGTCTTTCACATTTGTCTATAGAGACTGTATTTTAGGTCGATTTTAAGGTGGTCGGAGTCCATTTTTGGGTTAATGTCAAATATGTAGTCATGCTTCCAAGCAATGACGTTCAAATTCTTGTACAAATATCATTTAAAGGTAGCACTAGCCTTTCCTAAAATGTTTGTCCATATTGGAAAACCTTCATAGGGTAGGGTCTATTAAAAATCTTTCAGGCTCTTCAATTTAAGCTTTATGTAAATCAGGCTCACTGATGGGTGTGTCCAGTTCATCAAATATGGCCCCTTCTTCAGGGGCTCTCCATTTTTAAGGTTTTCGTGTTAAGTATCCCTTCTAAGGGGTTTCTTTTTTTTCAATGCTTCTAAAATCTCAATATCTTTCCCTTTTTAGGGTATTCTTCTTCTTCAAGGACTTCTATCAATTTTTTGCCAACAATGGCCCTGTTGACCTTTCTATTTGTTGCCTTTCACAACAAGTTCATGTAACATTCATTGGTCTTAATTTAAATACCTTGATGGTGGAAATGTTATTACCTATTAGTAACTTTATATATATGTGATAAATGAATGTGACGGCCTATAACTCTTTAAACACTAGTCTTTCCTACACTCCATGATAACCGACATCTTGTCTACTACCAAGAACTTCATGAAGTAGCGTGCCACCAGGGGCTCTTTTCCCATCTCAACTACAAGAGTAATATTACCTCTTGGGATGATGCTATCACCTGTAAATGCAAAAGGTAGGAAGGTCATGGGGATAAGTTGAGGTCAACCAACATTTGGTCAGATAAGTATCCAAAGATGTTGATGAAGCTTTCATTGTATGCAGCATGTGCTTTAGCTTCTTACGGTCTATTATGGCTCTTACTACTGAGGCATCACAGTGGGAATAATACACTTCTCTGATGTCATCTTTAGCGAAGGTGATAGGATCCATTGTTCTCAATCAAGAGGGTCGATTGTTGGCTATGTAGCTAGTCATTGGTAATCTTCACCTCCCAATATAATTTTTAGGATATTCTTAGATTGCCCACCTACATAGTGTTTCCCCAAAAATTATATTTATCTTTCGAATGGGTGTATACCAATGTCCACCAAGGCATCTTTCCTTTGTCTTTGCCTATTTTTGGGTCTAAGCTCTCCTTTCACCTCTCACTTTTAATGGGGAGGGTTCTCTAGGAGGTCACATCTCCTCTTCATGCTTAGGTTGTGCAAGTTTCCTAGGCGGGGATGAATATCCTTGTTGGGGTGATCTTCTCTCCTAGATGCATGAGGATTATTTCTCTCCGTGGTGTTTTCCATGTCTCTAAATAATTAGTGTTATATCCATAGGCTCTATAGAACCCAGTATAGGGTTTTGAGTCCCTGGGAGCCTATTGAAGATTATTGTCCTTAGCCTCATAATAGGCCAATTTCTAAGGGTAACCCTTTGACTCCGCTAGATGACAGGACAAACCTCATCATAAATTAGAGGTGAAAGGACATTTAACCTTGTGGTGGTATAGAGCTGGCTCAAAGTGAGGACAACGTATCTTCGTCAACGCGATACTGGTTTACCAGCTAAGAGGGTTGGGCATCATCTCTGTACCTTTGGTATAAAATCGGTCTACCACCACCTCAGTTCCTATGGTCAGTCATTTCTTTATTGACAATCTCGCTCCTCATAAGCTCTACTAGTTGATCATAGGTAATGTGATTTCTATTACCAAAATTTGTCCAAATAGGGTGCTAATGTTGTGCCTCCATTTAGGGCGGAGAGAGCTTCTGCCTTGGTGATATCTTTGTAATAGATCAACTCATCACTGAAGCTGGTTGAGTAAATTTTCAGTATCTTTCCTATTGCCTACCTCATTTCGTTAAGGCTTTAAACTAGAGCTGTTTTTGATCTTGTGGATACGAAGAAGTTAAACAATTACTTCTTCAAAACTAGCAAGCTCCTAACACTTCTAAGGCAAAGTTTACTGAACTATCTCTTTTCCTATCTAAATAGAGATGTGGAAAGCTCTACAATTCAAGTCCATTTGGGTCTTGTATTTGTTAAAGTACTCTTCTATATCGTCTCTCTCTTTATAATGTAAAATTTTGGGGGTTGCATAGCTAGTAGGGACGTAGGCGTCCTTAGTTTCTTGGGAGAATGGGAGGAGGTTATCATCACATAATCCAACTTAAAGGACTTAGTTAGACAATCCACCTCTTATATGTCGAGGTGGCAATTGATAGGGTTTGAAGCTTATAGACCAATCCTTTTCTACTGCCTCGGCAATTCTCCTCTCATACCTATTTATTGGCTAGGTCTCATTCTATGACATGTTTGTAGGCATTTGTTAATAAGGCATATCAGGGCACCACATCTTGGGACCCATTTCTAGGTGCTCTAATTCTTAACATGTCCAATATGTTGATGGACCTGTTAGGTCTCTTCTCTCATTCGTAGATAGAGAGGAAGTTGTCCTCTCCATCGAACGAGTCATTTGTGACATCCAAAGTGTTTTTGGGTGATATTTAATCTTACGTTTCTTTCAATGGGATTGACATCTCTTTGTCACCTCTGAAATTGAGGTCTATCACATTGTACATCTTCTTCTTCTTCTTACTAGAGGTATTTAGGGGCATGTGCATGCTTGTGTGGGTTTGCATCTGTAGGTTGAGGAATTGGATGGTGACAATTTTCTCCAAGATGCTCCTCATGCCGATGGCCATGATAAGTCGGTATTGGTTAGCTCTGTCGGAGGAGCCTTTTCTTCAGAGATCTCCCTCACCACTCTTTGTAGATTTATGTCTCCTTTGTTAGCACTCATGTTTCAGAGATATCTCATTTTTTTCCTATTGGGAGGGGGTCTTCTTAAGAAAAAATGTCTCCATAATTTATCCTTTCTTAAAGGAAAACTTAAAACACTTTGCCTTTTGGGTGAACTTTTTAGATCAAAATGTTGAAAATGAAGAAAACTAGGATCTTTTTCTTGAAAACTTTTACTTGTTCTTTATTCAAGTATAACATTTTTAAGGGAAAGTTTATGTATTTTCATGTAAGCTTTTCTGAAGGGCTTCACTGATGATTAAAGTATGGTTTCCCACAGAAGACACCAATCTGTTAACCTAGGTTTTCAGCTAAACTGTGCGGTTAACAAATCTTGACTCCACTCAAGTTCACATGTAAAGCTTCTTCACGCTTAGAAATATTGTTAGATGTATGTAACCTTCTTTAATGGTAGGATGATAGCCATAAGCACTCCGACAGTCAAATCAGTCAACTATAAATGTATAATTGTGTGTGGGATAAGCAGCAGACGAAAGCCACAACGATGTTCATGATACTTGGTTCGATAGAAAATGCCATGTTAACTCACAATTAGGAGTGTAAAATAGCATTACTTTTGAATAACATTACATGTGAGCTTTTATAGTAGAAACCGGTTTTATAATGACCAGATTTACAACACAAAAAATTCTGCTCACTTACAGAAAACAGAGGAGAAGAGAAATGATTTTAATCAACATTTTCGGTCTACATTTTTTTCTACATAATCTGGTATTACAAGATATAACCAATTTACAAGACATTCTACCAACTAATCTATCAACAATACTACCATACTTTACAAGCCCATACCTAGACAACACTATAACTTGTACTACACCAAACTTGTCTAACTTTTACATATCTAAACAAGTTAGACCATAACCCAAAAATATGTAACTAAATAGAAACTAAAATATATTGTTAAGTGACAACTAAAATGTCACACTAACTCCAACACTCCCCCATGACATTTGTGTTGGAACCATCAAAGCATTCTTTCAAACCTTTTTTTTGTGACTACAAGCTTGAAGTTTCTTGTTTTCCATTTGATCCCAGCACTCTTGGTTGCAACTCTATATCATAGTTGTCAACCCTTTTAGCCTAGGACCAACCACATACAAAGAAACCTTCGACTTGCATCATTACATCCTCAAAAATTTAACCAGATTGAGCTTAATGTCTTTCGTTTGAGCTTACCGGATTTACACTGAGCTTACCGAATATGAACTTACCGTATTTGATAGCACTTACCGAATTTCAGAATGCTTACCGTATTTGGTGTGAGCTTACCGTATTTGCACAAGTTATACCGATTTTTAAGCACTTGCCGGATTTTCACTTACCGTATATGCGCTCAACTAACTATTTTTGCTTTGTATACCGTATTTCACTTCTTTAGCTTACCGGATTTTAGTGACTTGCCGTATTTTCTCTACACATACCAATTTCATCTCAGCTTATTGGTTTCACTCTGTTTACCAGATTTTTTATTTCTCCAGCCATTTACTACCCTTTCTAAGATCATTGTAACTCTGATACCAAGTTGGAATTTATAGGTTCAAAAGCTTTATGATTAAAGCTCTAAACAAAGATGAAATTTTGATGTCAATGAGGAAGAATAACCGGTTATATAATGACCGGATTTACAACACAAAAACTCTGCTCAATTACAGAAAACAGAGGAGAAGAGAAATGCTTTTAATCAACATTTTCGGTCTACATTTTCTTCTACATAATCTGGTATTACAAGACTCTATATATAGCCAATTCACAAGACATTCTACCAACTAATCTATCAACCATACTACCATACTTTACAAGCACATACCTAGACAATACTATAACTTGCACTACACCAAACTTGTTTAACTTTTACATATCTAAACAAGTTAGACCATAACCAAAAATATATAACTAAATAGAAACTAAAATATATTGTTAAGTGACAACTAAAATGTCACACTAACTCCAACACTGTCAATCACTCACCTTGTTCAGAAAGAAGCATATCAACTACCTGGCTCATTTTAGGTCTTGAATCTCTGTCTTCCTCTGCACATTGCAATGCCACTTTAACCATAATTTCTGCCCTGTCTTTCTCAAATTCTCCATTCATGGAAGGATCCACAATTTCCTCAATCCATGAAACTCTGCCCTCAGAGTCTTGTATTTTTCCCCTCACCCAAATTACCAAACCACTCTCATTGTCATTTGCTGGGTTTCTTCCTGTTATTAACTCTAATAACACAATCCCATAGCTGTATACATCAACTTTTGACGTGATAGGTAGATTATATACCCACTCAGGAGCCATGTACCCTCTGGTTCCTCTGATTCTTGAAAATGTTGACTTCTCATTTCTATTTCTGTTATTCAATTTGGACAGACCAAAATCCGCCACCTTTGGCTGGAAATTGGAGTCCAAAAGTATGTTCTGGGGCTTAACATCGCAGTGCAAAACCCACTCCAGACACTCTTCATGCAAGTAGGCAAGACCTTTTGCTGTACCTACTGCGATTTCAAACCTTTTCTGCCAATTAAGTTTATTTGCATACAAAAAGTTTGATAAAGATCCGAGCTCAAGGTACTCGTAAACCAAAAGCCGATGCTTACCGTCAGCGCAATAACCCCATGCCTCCATCAAATTCATGTGATTAAGTCTGCCGATTATGCTTATTTCAGCAAGGAATTCAGCTTCTCCTTGTTGCGCTTCACTTAGGCATTTAATGGCTGCTATTCGGTTATCCGACAATGTGCCTTTGTAAACAACGCCACTGCTTCCTCGTCCGATTTCTTCATTGAATCCACGCGTTGCCTTCTTGAGCTCGGCATAGGTGAATCTCTTTAATCCTACTCCAACTTGAAGATAGCCTTGCGAGGTGGCATTAGTGGGCAGTCGGGTTGCGAAGAAGCAAATGAGCAAAATGATGAGTTCAGTGGCTCCAACTGCACAAGCACACCAGAGTAAGTACTTGATCCACTGATGATGTTCTTTCTTGTACACAATGTCAATTGGCGTAACACGGTCTCTACAGTTGAGTTCAAATTCTTGAACATGGTTTTTGTGAGTAGTTAGACTAGACTTTGGTACTTTTATGTAAGCCGGATCCTGAAAAGAAGACGTCTGGTGTCCGTTAAACAATAATGTTTTCGGGAAGCAATTGTAAGTGCCACTTTCTGTCTTGTATTTATACTGAAATCCTTTGCAATCACAGTAGCTCAGGCAAATATTTATGCAGGACTTTATGGTGACATTATGGTATACTCGAATGTCATAGCCATAAAATTCAGCATGATGAAGTTGGAAGAAACCAATCGAATTATTGTCGGAACAAGACAGCTCGAAATTTGGTTCACATCCATAGGACCAATCTGTGTCATTTTTCATCTTGTACCCGGGTAAACAAGTGCATCTCCTCCCTGACAGATTATGAACATAAGTACACAGACTGTTTGCTCCACAAACTCCATGGACTCTGCATGGTTCAAAGTCAGCTTGCCATGTAACATCCCAACTTCCGTGCTTCTGGTTCAGACTATACACCCGCAGGTTGCCATCAGGATCTAGTGTTAATCTTCTCTGAGGCCCTATACCGTAGTCCGCAGTTAAAAAACTGAAGTTGTCTGAAGATGTGAAATTTCCCAACAGATCAAGTGTGGCTACCTTAGTAGTGCTGTAGGTTGATCTCCCTACTTCCCAGCTGATCTTCCATGGAAGTGGCCAGAATACACTGCTTATCTCAAGACCTCTGTAAACAAGGCGGAGGACATTGTCGTCGTCAAAGAAGAGCTTGTAAAAACCAGAAGAGTAATTAGTTTGGCTTCTGTAGGAAAGTAGATTGCCATTTTCTGTAAGTAATTGTTGGGGAAGAAGGGTGTTTGTAGGTGAATCAAAACTTTGCCAAAGAGTTTTTTGCTGCATAGTGGCAGTTAGAATAAGATTGCCAGAATCATGGAGTTGCAAGTGAAGAGGGGATCGGGAATTTGTGTTACTTGTCCAAACTGTAAACTTCCCTGCATCTGTTAACACAAGATTGCCTGATTTCAGAAGGGACAATTTTGTATATCTGCCATTAACAGGTTGATCTCTGTTGGCTATCCAAACTAAGATGTGCTTTTCATTGGAAAATGGCATACTATACCATATAGCAAAAACATAAGCATTGACTCCAATGGGGTAAAATCCAGCTGTGAAAATGCCATTTGGTGACGAAACAAGAACATCTTGTGGTGGGGAGAGAGATGAACCTTGATTCAGAATATTTGTTTTAGAGGACGATGAAATTGGTATAAAGAAAACAAGAAAAAGAATGAAAATTTTCACTTCCATGATGAATTCTTGATTCATAGAAATGAAAATGATGAATTCTTGATTGATGACTTGAGAGTTGGGATTAGCTTTATAAGCCCCTTTTGCCTGTTTTTCAGTGAAGACTATAGCCTATGTTTGATCCCCATTAAATTAAATTTCTTTACATTTCATTTTTCGCTCCTCTATTTTCAATCATATAATCTTCCATAAAATAATATTACACGTAAATCGAAAAAAAAAATCTTCATTTTCAACCACTCATTTTTCAAAAAAAAAAAAAAATAATATTCCTCCCATTTTCATTCCAAAAAATGGGGGTCAAACGGGGACTATATTGAAGTCTTAGTCCAATTAGCCAGGAGTGGTTGTCAATAGTTTGAATTTTCAAGGAATAATTAAGATTGATTTTTTTTTTTTTTAAATACTCCTGAGTAATATCAATTCTACTTTGATGGTTTAACTCGTAATTTCTAGTTAGAAAAGTCATATAATCGTTTGTCTTAATATATGTATTTTCTCAAGTTCAATTTACAAACTCATATTGCAATTTTAATTAGTTCAATTATTCAATCACTTCAAGATAAATATTTATTTGATTAAAATATCTTTATCCATTAACTAAAGTAAGTTCAATTCAATATAATCTAATTTAGGTCCAGTTTCACAGCCATTTTTTTGGAATATTTTCTCAAGTTCATTTTACAAACTTTTATTGCAATTTTAACTAGTTCACTTATTCAATCACTACAAGATAAATAATATTCATTTGATTAAAATATCTTTATCCATTAACTAAATTAAGTTCAATTAAATATAATCTAATTTAGGCCCAGTTTCACAGCCATTTTTTTGGAAATAATGAATTTTTGAATAGTAAATTTTTTACAGATTGTGTGGTTAAAATGTTAAAAAAGGAGGGGGGGGGGGGGGGGGGGGGGGGTTTACGTAAAGAATATTTTATTGTGAGAATGTGTGGTTAAAAATAAGTATAAAATTCAATTTGCTTATATGCACTCACATTCTTACATGTATATTTATGGCAAGAGTAAATAATCATCCATGAGCAATGCCCCCATATATATATATATATGAATGTTTATGTGCCGATAGAATAGGATTTCAAATACATCAATTTGTAACTTCAATTATTTGTAACTTTTGTCGTACATCATTCATTGTCATGTTATAATCAATAAGTTTGTTTCTCTTTTTCTTCTTCTCTATCAATGTATTCGTTAGTTTCACGAAAAAGGTGTATTAAGGTAAGATATTAATTTTACTCAAACCACTAGTTCTAATGTTGAAAGAAATATAACTTTTTCTCCTCAAGTAGTAAAATTTCCCAAATTTATTTGACAAACTTTTATTAAAGTCTAAACTATTTTATTGACCAGGGATTGATAAAAACTAATCTTGTTCCATAGCTTCTAGAGGATATTGATTGGACTAAAACAGAAGCACATGTACTGTCGAAATTATTAAGAAATATCTTGCAATAATAGAAGACTAAGAAGGTTGACTGGGGAAACAAACAAGTTATACTCAGGACTGATTCGCAAACACTAAGGGTGCGTTCTCTTCGTATTTCTGTTTTGTGTTTTGAGTTTTGAAATTCGTTTTGTGTTTTGTGTTTTCAATGTCTATTTTGAGATTACTGAAAATGCGTTCTCTTTGTCATTTCGAAAAACAGATTCTCAAAACAGAAAACACAAAACGTGTTCTCTTTGCATTTTTTTAGAATATTATTTGATAATATTTTATTCAATAAATCTGATTATTCAATTAACTTTAATTGTTTAATGTTAATATATTATTAAATATATTATAAACCTGAATTTTTTTTGAATTTTGAAATATCTTAGAATCATGAAATATTTTTTCTATATATTAAAATAACAAATAAATTTGTAAAAAAAACTTATTAATATTATTTTATTCTAGAATCTGATTATTCAATTTATTTTAATAGTTTAATGTTAATATATTATTAAATATATTATAAACCTGAAATTTCTTTGAATTTTGAAATATCTTTGAATCATGAAATATTTTTTTTCATATATTAAAATAACATATAAATTTGTGAAAATTTTTATTAATATTTTTTTATTCTAGAAATCTGATTATTCAATTAATTTTAATAGTTTAATGTTAATATAGTATAAAATAACATATAAATGTGAAATATTTATGAATTTTCAAAAAAAATTCCACTTTTAATAAACTAACATATACATTTCGATAAAAAAAAATACTTGTATAATATGTTATTCAATAAATACGATTATTCAATTTATTTTAATAATATGTTGTGTTAATATAGTATTAAATTAAATATATATTTTGAAGTTTGTTAATGTTGATACTTTTTTTTTAAAAAATATAAAAACACAACCTAAATTAAATTTAGCAACACATTTGAATAGATACAATTACAAGTTTACATGTCATGACAAAACAAATAAACACTAAACAAAATATAAAATTAATCTCATGACTTATGTACGACGTCTCGAGTAATCATTCCATATTTGTGTAGCAATTTAATAAAATTTGATTTATTTGGCCAATATGAAAAATATAACTACAAAAGAGGTCTCGCGTCAAATAAAATTGTATAAATATATTAATAGCATCTCTGCCCAATTCTAAAATGCGAATTCAACGAAAATGATCATTTACCGATTTGTTGTTAAATAGTTTCCATGGAAAAAAAATAAATTACCTTTTCCCTTTTTTTTTTTGTTTGATCGGCCATGAAATTGTCAATTTACTACCGAATATTGAACAATTGACAAGTTCCAACTACAGTTTCATACCAATCCTGGTAATGAAATCAAATGCAGTTTTCAAACTAATTCGTATGATAAATCTTGATGCAAATCATACCATCATCCTTGTCAATTTAACAATATTTTTGTCAGTGGCAAACCCAAATGAAAACATAAAAACAGGTTCATAAAAAACGGAATCGTTCATAAAAACTGAAGCTAAGGACCCTTGGAACACCAGGAAGTTGAACTTGCCCCATTCCTGATGTAGGCAAATATGTTGCACTTGAAGCTCCCTGATGCTGACTTTGCAGGTAGGAGCATATAAGATTCCTTATTGATGCTGGCAATTCTCCACAGAAAGGGAACCTCGTGAAAGTCCTGAGTTGGCATCAGTAACCAAAGAATTTGCCCCAACACTTGGTCCAGAGCTTACCACACCACACTCATTGTAACTATGTATACAGTAGAATACCCTTTGACAAGAGAGAAAGATGTACCTCTTCCAATAGTGTAGGTATTCTCAACACAAATCCTAGAAAGATACAAAGATCAGCTAGGTACAAGTGAATTTAAAAAGAAAAAAAAAAGGTTTGAGGCCACAAAAATGTATCAAGCTCAAGTAACTATTTCAATATCTTATAGCCACAACAAATTCGACAAAAACTAAGAAGACATAATAGCCAGAACACATATTGCTTATCTGTACCAAAACAATACTTGCATCTCTTGTGCTCCAGATCTATGCCATCAACAAAGAAGTAACATAATCTCTGATATACTAGCATATTTTCTGACATGAGTTTCACAGCACATATCAAGAAATAGTAATCAACATATTATCAAAATTAACAGTACTATTTGCACAAGAAAAACTGGGAATCGACAAAGTTGATCACGAATCATTCAGAGCTCTAGAAAAAGAAAATGGGTACAAAATTCAGGAGCACAATTTCATGATAAGAACTATATTATCATAGAATAGCAGTGAATTAAAGGAAACAAAATGTAAATCAGATATATTACACCAAGGTTGCTTCTTTATAGGTAGACAAAAATTAAGTAGTTTTTAAAATGGCATCTACCAGCAACCAAAACTGAATCAAATATGTTCATCCACAATTCCAAATTTTGCTGTTAAATAAAATAGACACATAAGTTAACCAAACTGTATATCACTTATATTTAACCAATACTTTCTAGATAGATAGAAATTAAGTCAATTTTACAATAGCATTTACCAGAAGAGAAAACTAAATCAATACCAGAAGCAAAAACTAAATTGAAACTGTTCACCAAACATTTCAAATTTAGCCCTTAAAACCAAATAAAATCACTAAAATATTAAGCGAGATTTCTATCTTCAAGGTAGACAAAATTTAAGAAACTTTCACAATAACATCTGTAAGTAGCAAAAACTAAATCTAATCTGTTCACCAATGATTTCGAATTCAGCCATCGAAACAAATACACATGTGTTTTCGCGTATCTATCCATATACATCAGAAAATCGAATTGAAATTAGAACTAGAAGGTAAATACAGAGATTGAGAGCAGTACCTGAGCGAAGAAGGGAATTAGGGTTCGAAGAGGACGAACAGCGTAAACGAAGAGGAATTGTTCCAATTACAAAGCTAACCTCGTATCTGGGACGCCTGTTAAGAAAGGGGCCAAGAGAAAATGGAAACCCGGTGAAATCGAAGTAAAATCTACCTCCGCCACCACCATCGTCGCCGCTAACGGTGCTTGCAGCAGCGGAAACAACCAAATTTACATCATTTCCACCTCTATTTTTTCTGGGTTTCAACTTTAAACAAAGACCCTTCAATGGCAATCCAAAAACATCTGAAAATGGCACGCGCGCGCACATACACACAAAAAGGGGAGCCTTTGATCCTTGAATAATGAAGGAGATGGAATAGCAGCTTCAACCTTAGAGAGTTCGGCTGGAATTTGTGCGTCAACGAGCGTAGAGAGAGAGAGAGAGAGAGATGTGTGAGGGAGACAGAGAGAAAGAGAGACAGAGAAAGAGTGTGTGTGTGTGTGTGTTTTTTTTTTTGGGCCATGCGTTTTCCGCGTTTTGCCATTTTGGCTGGGAAATGCCCAAAACGGGTTTTCAGCGTTTTGAGTTTTGTTTGAAATTTTTTTTTTGTTCTCAAAAATGTAATTTTGAAAACGAG